>OMLB01003593.1:25781-63170 GCA_900302555.1 Myripristis jacobus
GAGATGAAAGGTAGCGGGGAGTTTGTTGATGGAAAGGCTTTAAGCTCTGAATGCAAACACCTGTGTGTGTGTGTGTGTGTGTGTGTGTGTGTTTGTGTGAGTGTGTGTGTGCATGGTAGTGTAGTTACATGTTTATTGAATAGTTGTGTGTGTGTGTGTGTGTGTGTGTGTGTGTGCCTGTAGAACCACCAGATTTAGGTACCAGAACCAGATTCACTGCCATAGAGATAATTCAAACCTGCAGTGCCTAAGACCTTTTCATTCATCAGTTTCCAGGCACGCGACTGGGTGGGGGTCAGATGGGTGACTGTGTGTGTGTGCAGTTAGTAGCATGTGTGTCAGACTGGGGAAACTGACCAGACGTCTGATAGTGACCCACAGGCCACAAAGCAGACAGTAGATGCTTCAAGTCTCTAAGCCACGGTTTATTTGAGAGATACTTGAGCACAGAGCCACCTGGACTCCCCAAACATAATCCGACAGATAAGTCTAGCTGGAGCTGACTCAAAGACTTTTATTTTAAGTAATATACTTTTTACATTTTAGATTGTAGTCCGCCCCTCCTCTTCATATTATTCCTGTTTGTGTGTACACGAAATGCACAATGGTTAGCAATATCAGGGCTCATTTTCCTTCTTTGAGAAGCAGTCGTTTGCATTCTTGTAAAGTATCAAAAACAGCTTGAATAGGCTTGAAAATTGCTCAAGCTGCATAATCCATCACAGCAAACATAACACCTTAATTTAGTTTAGTCAATTTTCTGTTTTATCCTAATTTCATTGTGCTGGATTGGAGTGTTTTCCTGTCAGTGCTGCATTGCGTTCCGCTCCACTTACTGCCAATCACCTGACAACCAGGAGAACAAATGGAGAGTCTCCACTAGGATATAATCCCTTAAAATAATCCCTTTCATACCTTATTGTCACATCAGTGTCTTCTTATTTGGGGTGTCTTTGTGAACCAGGACACAAATTCATTTCATGCTGCTGTGCTTTTAAAAATGACCAGATGCTACAAAACCAAAATAATATACAGCACGCATTTAGCCATGATTGGGGAAATTACACTGAATGTATACAGCAAAATAAAAGGGCGATAACTCTGAGTGTTTTCTCCTTTCATTCTTTTACAGTTTTCTCCTTTAACTTTGGAGCTGACTTCACTCATTTAAACGATCTTGCCAGGAGAGACGGATGAGATTCTGTGTTTCTAACCACCGTGTTTCTCCCTGAGTCACTGCATCGCTTTCTCTGTAAACGGCTAAAGGAGGCATTATGCAAATGGAAGGGTATCTAATCTGAAGTTAACTGTGTCTGAGTGCTCTGTGGCAGAGATGAAAGGACCGTGTGTATTCCAGCTATGGCCCGACAAGCCCCCGGGACAGATGGGTAAAAAAACAAACAAAAAAAAACTCCGATAGCCACAAACAAGAGAGAGAGAGAGAGGAAGGAGAGAGGAGGTTGGAAAGTATTTATTAAGCTTGTGTTATCTACACAGAGACACAGAAAGAGACTCTGATAGTGGAGGAAAAAAAACTTGGAGGGGTTTCAGTGAAAGTCAGCAAAAGGAAAGCGAGCAAGGCAGTCGCTGGATCTCAAAGGGACGGTTGATTCCCCTCAGTTATTGCAGGAATTGGGTTACAATCATCATTCTTCATCTGGCCCACCAGCACTACATGAACCTGTAAAAGTAGTCGGGTCGATAAATCATCCTCATGCCATGTGCCCCCGACTTCTCTCTCTCTTTGTCTCTCTCTCTGAAGCAGAAAATTGTTGCACTGGGAGTAGTGTTGGGATAGAATGCAACATGCAGAGACAAGGCTCTGATATATTGATATATTGAGCTGTGGAAAAGATTACAAATGGGCTATGGCCTGACATGGGGGGAGAATTAACATCAGTCAATGCAGCAGACGATTATTGGGGAGATTCTTCATCCAGGTAAATAAAGTGTGGGACAATGCACCAACATATTTTTTTTGTCTTTTATAGAATCTGATGGGAAAAACAGGGATATTGTAAGGGCTTCCTATGTGAGTGTGAAGGGAGTATGCGGCAAAAACAAAATGAAAATCTAGTCCCCTGAACTATTTGTGAAACACAGAACAGAACTTCAAAGTACTGTATGACATTTGACCTGGGGGAACAAAAGGTCGTAGATTTCATCATCTCCACCGCAATTTCAATTTTAGCTGTGTTATTAACATGTGGAAAAGTAATAAATGTAGGTCAAGTTTTTTTTTTTTAAAGTGTTGCAGGATTTCAAAGGAGAACGAATGAAACATCGCTGCCACCTGTTGGACTCACAGTGATATAACAATTAAAAAACCTGAATTTAGGTTTTGTTTGTCTTCTACCAAACATACGTCAGCTCACTCTTGAATGTACACAGTCCTGTAAAACTGACAAAAGTAAACTGACAGCATATTTAATTCGTCAGCTCTCAGGGCCAAAAATTCACAAAGCCTTTTAAGGGCTGTTAAATGGTTGAGCTCTGTGTGTTAGAGTGAGATGGTGGGTTTATGGTGGGTGGACACACATACACACAAACACACACACACACACACACACACACACTTGTATACACATGGAGGGCCCCAGCATGCCGTCTGGCTCATCACTCAGCACCCACAGGGCTTTGCTGCCGGCTGCAGGATGGAAATGTGGTGATATTGAGGGCACTAGCATTTTGTGCAAGTGTTTTTTGCTTTGCTGTGTGTATGCGTATGTGGGTGTGTGCGTAGAAATATTTAGAAGACTAAAGAAACCAGAGAATACGCATATCTGAGAAGCTGGAATCAGAGAATTTGGAAATTTTCTTCTTAAAATGAATCAAAATGATCAAACAACTATCAAAATAATTATTTGGTGATTCATTTAATATTTGGCAACTAATCGATTATGTGACCAATCCTTTTAGATGGTGTGTGTGTGTGTGTGTGTGTGTATGTGTATGTGTATGTGTATGTGTGTGTGTGTACATGCTCAGTAACTCCATATAAACAAGCTGCATATCATATTTGGGATCTCCACACTGCAAAACATTAAACATTAGTTATCTTCCCACTCACTTGTGGGGCAGTCCATCCATCCAGATCATCTCTGTGTGATTTGGCAAAAATGTATATGTGAAATACTCAACAGCAACTCTGTCCAAAAAATTGTAGACATGAATACACAAATACCCAGCATAGTCCACAGCCTTCAGGGGTGAAGATTTTCTTGGGAACTATTTTGTGCCAAAGAATACCCAGATCTGCTTCTTTTTTGTGTTCACTGGGGATGGATAACTACAGTGAAGGCCTCGTCAGTCTGGAAACCTCTGCAAATCACGCAGAAACTCCAGATGGATTAACTACACAAGGGATCAGTGAATCAGTGAGGAGGAGCCTCTTATATTTTAAATCGCATCCATGTATGTCTTTTATGATTTATTATGTTCCTAAATGTGTTTCATTTCCCTGTAGCAGTCCTACTGTCTTTTATATATGTGTGATATTTTTATGGATGCAGCATGGGTCGAAGGCCAATCCAAGTTTCCTACTGCTTGGGATAATAAAATGAATCCTGAGTGAAGCTCCACAGTGTGAGAAAACAAAACGGCTTTGATGGAGAATCTTACTCTCTGCTAAGTTTTCAAAGGAAAAAGCTTTATCTCTGAAAACTCAGCTTTTGAGGCATTGAGAAAAAAATGCCTGATTTTCCCACTGAAAACCACGTGTTTCCGAAGCGATACCATTCTTTTAAAGGGTGTTGTGTTTGAGAATCATTGTATTCAGTTCATAGCTTTTCAGATCAGTGTATTTTGAACAGAAATGCAAAATGTATCCTTAATCAACAGTCTGATACAGTGAAATCCAGTTTGTTTAAATGGACTCTGTGTCTCCCGGGCCGGGGTCAGAGTGGACAAAGAAGATTAGGCTGTCACTGCGAGGTCCTAGAGTGATTAATTTGCAAGGGTTATCAGTGCAGTCTGATTACAAATACGTCTCACACACACACACACACACACACACACACACAAACACGCATGCATGGAGCTGGTGGTGTTAAGGCTGTCTGTGGCCTGTCTGGTCTTCTACAAGCAGGACAGCTGGGGCCCAAAAGATCCTGAAATATCCCTCGGTGGATTATTGGAGACTAGCCAGACTTTCTGAGTGCAAGTGCAAAAGAGTGAGGATATGTGACAACAAAGTGTTTTGTGTGTGTGTGTGTGTGTGTGTATGTGTGTGTGATTGTGTATGGATTAGTGTGCGTACTGTGTGGAAAAAGTGAGTTTTTAATTTAAAGAAACAATTAAATGGTTTTAGGACCCTCTTGCTTCTTTAATTTGATGCATTTGCTGTTGAAACTAGTTGTTGTTGTTGTTGGAGTGGGACATAAAACAGACAGGCGTCTTTTAATGCTGTAAATCAATGGGTGATCACTTAGACAGAGAAAGGCAGTTTCTATGTTTTATGGGGTGTTATTGTTCAGTATGAAGTCACCATTTGTTTTCTAGGATGCATACGTATTTTAATATGATAAATGTATATATAAATAAATAAATGAACATATTGTAAATTTTAGATAAATATTCTGGTATATAAGATTAGAAAAAAGCCATAACGTTGTGATTTTTTTCATTACACCTATCAGCCACTAGATGGCCCCAGAGTATTCAACATAAAACACTGCACATCCCTTTCCATGCAGCCAGCTCAAAACCTTAAAATGTTCACAAATATGAAAAGTCTAAAGATTTTCCATTCCTCCAGCATGCTCCATCACATATACTGTCTATCAGATGGTTTCACATTTGCATCCAATTTACAAGCAGCACAAATATACAATGCATTTAAAAGCAAAATGATAGTGAGAAGCATCTGCATATAAAAAGCTTTTTGTGTTTGATGTTCCCAGGGGCTGCGGGGGTGAAAGGACTAAATCTGTCAGGGAGGTGAAGCTCGGGGTAGAGCTGGAGTAAGCAGCATTTTATATACCTGTTAATGTGGCACAACGGGTGAGAGAATAAATCTATGCCCACCCTCCAGTGACGTGACTGTGACTGAAACAAACTGTTTTCCAATGTGGGAGAGAAGGAAAGGTCTGACCTGCACAATAGTCTAATGTTACACCCCTGTAGCTCCACTATAGGCCTTGGCCTGTTCTGTTATGGCTTCTCGTAAATGCCAAACCTTAAACTTGATACCTGAATAGGTGAGTGAAAGTTATTGTGAACTCACCACACCCCAAAAACACCCATGGGCCAAATGTTTCGCCCCGATACATAAAGCATCTGCAGCAGATACAGTGACTACTGATATGGATTGGTACCGAGTTTGATATATAGTTTCTGCATGGTTGTTTGATCTCGGCATTAATTTCAATGTTGAGAAATGACAGAGATTATTAATAAAATAAAGAACCGTTTACAGCTAACGATGGCCCACAGCTCGTGCTATATGTCTATAATTAGACATATTGACAGGCATAAATAAAGATATCAGTAAAGAAACCAATAATGGTAGATGCATTTTAGTAGCTATACTGTCCCTGTTACTGTTCTTTTTGATAATGCATAGTACATGGTAGGTAGGTTCTGACAGACATGTTTTTTTTTGTTTTGTTTTGTTTTGTTTAAGAATGATATTGATTCTCATGTTTTGTTTTGTATTTCTTTCTGTGTGTTTTTAACTAAATTTGCTGATGGCTGATATTTTACATCTTTAAATTTGAAAGTACTTTGGGAAAAAAGTAGAGTACTCAAGTAGCTGCTCTGCCTCCCACTGTCTGCACTGTCTTCTGCTCTGTCTTATATGTAAAAATAACGGTATAATAAATCACATTGAAATATGAATACTGCAAGTGTTAATGCATGCTTGAACAGAAAAGCTGCAGTGCATTTTCGCCCCGTCTTAACAGGGAAACGACTGCACCTGGGAACTTACTCTGATCCAGACAGTCTCAGTATCTGTGTCCTGCCCTCTGATGCAGAGAGGAAGGGTTTGGGTGGGCAGGAAGTGAGAAAAAGTCTGATTTTTTGTTTGGCCATTTTCCTGTCAGATGTCACAGTTCCTTGACAGTTTGCTAACTAAGCAACTGGCAAACTGCATAATGTTCATTACCTATCACAGCACTGGGGCCAGCTTCAAAAACTGCTCAGTTTAAAGATAACAATGGAAATACTTCAGTGCCATTAAGAAAGTTAACAATGTTCAATAATGCTACCCAGTGAAATGTTACGTTAGTCTGATCTGTCCTTTTGTAATGTACGTGTTGCCTGCACGCTTCAGTCACAGCACAGAGCAGGACACTATACAATTCATAGATTTAAAGCCACCGTGCATGCCTTTACAGTTTTTGGGACAGCCACTGGCGACTAGTCACAAAATAAAGGTTTGGCCATTTTAGTCGCCATCTGGTGCCCTGATGTGGTATGTTACATTCTGACTGATGGATTAAACAGAGAGAAAATCATCATGAAAGGAACTCAAGAAGCCTCTGAATTGATTATCATACTTTTCCACCTGTCAAACACACACTAACGTATTAATTATCCAGTGAAGAGAGTATAGTTTACACAGACAGTCTGAAATCCCCTGTTGCATTACACCTTATCAAAATCCGCCTAGGAAGTTTAGAAAAGGGCGGAGGAAGACCGAGGAGACTTGTGTATAAACATGCGTTCTGCACATTCCCCAAATTCAAATGCCCTCCGCCCCTCGCCCCATCTTCTCTGCACTTGGAGTTTTGTTTTGGAGGCCGACTCCTGTGAGGCCCTGCCAGCGGCACCCGGGCTGCGGAGCGCTCCGCAAATATTTGAGCTCGGACTCAGCCAAGTTGACTTAGCGTGGAGCACGGTGTTCCCAGAGCTCTGATAGGACGCCTGTACCGAGCTTTGGGCTTTCAAGCAGGCAGCACTGTGCCCCTCTTGTCCCCCTGCTCCATCTTGTGTCTGGGGAGTAATTCAAGGTGGGTTTCAAAACAGACGGGCTGGGCCGAGCAACAGACAGCCACATGAGAGAGGGCTGTGGTTTCCTCACCGCCAGAGACAGACACCGGCACAGGCCTGCTGCTATCCTGAGTTGGGATGCTGCTTGTTGACTGGCAGAGATCAAAGAGTGCCCGGGCTGGCTCGCAGGTTTGGTGGATAGCAGAGAAGGCAGGGTTTCTTCAGGGCAACTGAGTAATACATTAGCCCCTTTTTTTAAACTGCGGTGCTGAACAGTTTCCATAATACACTGGCCTAGATTTTTCCAGATCAACCTTTCCCAGTAGGAATGTCAATGGTGATGAATACCCAGACTGGCACAGCTCTCCAGGACGGCTCTCCAGACAGTTTGGCTGTTTTGTTAAATTCATCTCAGTGCAGTGCAGGTGAATGCAGGTCAGTGAAATATAGTTAAAGAAATATTTCAGTCCAAATATGAAAAAAAAAAGATATTTCCACTTTCACCCAAACACAGTAGTGATGGGCAAAGCAGTTCTTCTCAGTGTACTGAATCATTAGAATCAGTTTGTTAAAAGATTTGTTCAAAAGATTCATTCACTGAATTTTTCAGTGCTTGACCGGAGATCTGACTGTGTATTCCCACTCACTGAACTGAAACACAGTCCAACGTTCAGTTCAGGATAAAAAAAAAAGTGAGAGTATGTGTGCACACCACTACACACAGTAATGTTAAATGCTAGCCTATGTAAATACTATCAATCGAGATAATGCTATACATCTGAATTGCAGTCCAAGACCAATGTTGTTGAATCATTGCAGCAAAATGTTAGCAACCAGCCGTGCATTTGCTGTCTGGAACACATTTCTCCTGCAAAACAAGTGACTTGAATCAGTCACTCAGTTAGTGTCTGTTTTCCTGCATGTTCGCTCCAAACTGATTTAGGGGGTCAGTTGTGAAGTGATTCAGTTAAGTTCGTTCACCCAAAAGAGTTGTTCTCTTGAATGAATCATTTGCAAATGACACAACACTACAACGTAGTGAAGCTCGATGGGGATTGTTTAGTGGACATTAAACTGTCAAAAATGTAAACTCAACGGCAAAAGCTCTTTTCAAAAACAATGACACGAATAGCCAATATAATCCACCCCTGTATCCATCCACCAAGCTAATTTGTACTTGTATGTAAGGGGTAAGGGGTTTAGCTGAGCTGAACTGAGTTGAGTTTAGTTCAAGAATGCACATTTCAGGTCTAATCCATTGAGTTCAGTCCACTAAATGGCAGCTAGCTTACATTCAGATCAGTTCAACTCAGTTCATCAGACTGGAAGCCATCTTAAAGAAGGTAATGAGTGCTGGGATGAAGTTGCACTTGCACTTGCAGTTCCTCTTGCATAACACTATAGCCTACATAGTGTTGATGCCCTTTAATCCCTTAATGTTATGTTAAAGGTCTGGGAGCTTTGTGCCACACACAGATCTGCTTCTTGCAGTTCATTTTTGCAGCATAGTGAATTATTCTCCTTGTCAGTGGATTGTTTGGGTGACATTACAAGTTTGTTGTGGTCCCAAAGTGGATCTTTGTGTTGTCTGCCTCTTATACATCAAAGGTTTCAGCATCATTACAGCATGTTGTGATGCGTTGTGAAGTGACAGGTCCTCATCCTGCTATAACACTTGGATGAATAATTCCCATTTCAAGATAAGAGACAAATAAAGGTTTAATGAATGAATATTTGAAATAGAAGCGCAAACATTTTCATCCGTTAGGTTTCAGATTGCAGCGGAATGAAAAGTGAAAATCAGACAAACACAGTTGACAGTATGACAGAGTGGATTTGAAAGCCTGGAATAAAACAACAAGGAAAAGCTTGATAACAGACAGTATGTACGGTGGCAAAAATCATCAGAATGATAACAAGACAGAGACACTAAGCAAGCAAGCGAATATACGAGAGAATGAAATTCCATGAATACCACTGAATGGGTTTGGTTTTCTCAGAAAACCAAATCCATCTTGCTGTCTGTGTAGGTTAAATAGGAGATGTTTGCTGTCCAGGGAAATTCCCATGGTAGACTGGATCCCCGTTGTTTCCATGAGAAAGAGGAAACTGGGCCTACACAGATTCAGCGCCGCGCTGCAGCCCACATGCCTATGTGAGCTGGAGGCCGTCCAACTGTGACAAGTGCTGACAATGAGAGATCTGCTGGACGATCAGTGCACATATGACTACCCGTGGAGCCAAGGGAATGTTCCCCTTCTTTTCTTTCCTCCTTTGTTTCGGTTACCTCTGAGCAAAGTGTCAATCTCAAAAAGACAGACACACTGTGCTGTATAACAAGTCAGCCACTCACTCACTTATTCATGCACCCTCTCACTTATTCCCTTATACAACGCTGAGTCTACCCTACCCTGCGCCTTCTTGCAGAATTCTCCCTCTTACTGTTTACCCTTTCCTGGCTTTTTCTTTTTCCCCTTTTTTTTTCCACCAGTAACGGCTGTTTGAGTTGTCATGTCTGATTTAAGGGATAGGTGGTGAAGTTTGGCTGCGGGCTGAGTAGAGGGTTCCACTTGTCCATCTTCAAATCAATTTTAGCCTCAAGATGAACCCTCATTTCTTCCTGTAACATCTTCTCATGTTTTATGCAACACGTCCATCCCTATCCTCTCTTTTTCCTCTCCTCTCCTCTGCCCCATTATCACGACCCCTCCTTCAGATACAATGTACAACAGATGATCTTTTCTCCTCAGAGGGTTTTCTCTGACATATCCTCTTCTCTCTCTCCTATAACATTTGGTATTGTTCACCCATTTTCAATCGTCCTATACTGTTTTATTAAATCACACCAGTATCTGACTAAAGTTGAAGGAAAAAAAACCCCCAAAAAATCCAGCTCCAGCAAAAGAATAAAACGATGATGAGGTCGATTTGGCAGGACTGAAAGCTCTCAGTCCAAATGCTGTGGTGTTTGATGAGCTTCCAAAAGCCTCCACTTCCCCCTGAATCATTTTCCATATATATAAAAGCATTGGACAGCATGTTTGTTTTCAATTGCGGTCCTCAGTGTGTCATTACATCAGTAAATTTGGATATCTCTGTTACTTCACCATGTGACAAATCTCATCACACACTGCACCTTCAAAGCACATTTTTTTTTCTTTTTTGTTTATTTTGCCAGACCTTTATTCTAAATAAAAAACGGCATGTGATTGATGTTGAAAATTACATAAAAATAGGTCTTATTTAAGTCATATACTTATCATAATCTTGGTGGGGGATTAAAAGAAAATATAGCACCAAACAAATTCATATGAAAATGGCACATCCCCAAATCACCCCCAAACAATGGTATTCTACTGAAAGGTATTATTCAGGACATTTTGACTGATTTATGAGAAGAGTTTAGAGCGATTTCCCTCAAGACGCATTATATTGGTTGAATTACTTCAGTGGAATTTTAAGCAGTTGATATGTCAACGCCACCCACTGACAACCTCGGTGCTGAGTTTAATTTCACCCTTTAAAGTTTGACTGACATTAGCAAAGTTTCATTAATTGTCCTCCATTGCAATTTAATTTTCATAAACCCTCACAACTCACTCAAACCACCCACCACCCTGTCACACACAGACACACACACACACACACACACACACGTACATCTGCGTGTGTGCATGGACACACACACCCACACACACACAATGCTTTGTCCAGTTCCATGTCGGTTAGTGCGTAATTAGAGGTAGCTTCATTTGCATTTTTAATTAAACAGTGCATAATGGGGATACAAGGCCCAGATATTGGTGTGGTATTTAATGGTGTGGAGGCAATTGGAGAGATGACTGTTAATTACATACACACAGTCTGATTGCTTTCCACTATCTAATGAATTGTCTGCCAGGATAAATGACTTTGGTCTAATGGAAGTGGTCCCAATGAACCCGGCGGAGGACCAGCTTTAAAAGCAGAAAAAAGTTAAAGTTTACTCCCCTCCATTAGTGAAAGCACATCTAGATATTTACTCAGGGTGCATTTGTGTACTAATTACACAATACATTTTAATATGCAGGGGTTAGTGTTTACTTTGTAGGGGCTGATTACTATCCTTTGCCAGGTTTGCACAAATACCTGAAATGTTATGTAATTAAGCGTTAAAAGCAAACAAATGGCTGCGCAACATTTCACATTTTATTTGGAAAACTACATTTTACACAAGAAGCATCACCGGTAGCCAATGTCAAGACATAATATCAAGCTCTATTTCCTGCATTCAGCTGCACAAATCTCAACCATCATCTTGAAGTTTCTCATCAAATCTTTGGGCTGCAAGTTCCCAAGATACAGCTCGTTTCCCAAGAGCCTTTGGGGTGACGATGACATTGAAAACAAAATAAAGGCAGAGATATTTTGTTATTTTTTCCCCCTCTTATCTGTGGGACGCAGTTCTCTGGAAGATGGGCCAACTTTTCCTCACTAAAAGCCCATCATTTTTTCTCCATATCCAGAATACAGCGAATTGTTCCATCGTATTATTGAGGAGACAATGATTAAAGGCAAGATGACCGAACAGGGACACAAACACACACTCGCACACACAAAATATACACACACACAAACCTTGTACAAACACATTCAGACTCACACACACACACACATATAATTCACTGTTGGGTCAGGATGGTCTGACACACAGGATGTCGGGGTGTGTGTGACTGCATCGGACACCTTGAGTGGTCTATTCTGTGTTCAATGCCACACACACACACACAAACACACCACTCACATGCACAAAAACACTCATACAATCTTGTACTTCCATCTCTGTGAGGCCATTATTTTGATTTCCATTCATTTTACAGCCTTCTACAGCCTTTCCGTAATCTTAACCAAAACTACGCATGCATAACCCAAACCCTAACCCCAACCTTTACCTAAACCTAATTCTAACCTTAACCCTAATCTTAACCTAAGCCTAATTCCAAATTTAGCCCTTACCTTAACCAATAAGCCAGAATTTGCCTTTATAATTTGAGGACAGGCCAAAATGTCCTCACTTCGCAAAAAAGTCCCCACTCTGTTGGTTAAAAATGTGTTCTGGTCTTCACTATGTAGTATTTGCAAGTACACAGACACACACATATTGCCCTTCACAGTGAGCAGCAAGGTAACATTACCACCCGAAGAAGACCTTCAGTGTGTCCAAAATAGCCTGCAGTCAGCATAGCTTGCTCCCGCTTTTTACCCTCTTTCGTCATTGTTTCTCTCTTAGATGAGCATGAGTTCCACACTCACAGAGAGGTACACACACACACACACACACACAAAAAAAACATATATACACCAGTACACGCAAATCCACAACACTGCATGCGTGCGCACAATGCACACATACACAGGAGCAATAGGACTTGCCTTCCCCTCTGCTCTTGTTAAAATTGCATGAGAGCTGGGATCCCATTTGGATAGAGGGACGAGAGTGGCAAGGCGAGAGGCGGGGAGAGAGAGAGAGAGAGAGAGAGAGAGAGAGCGAGAGGGAGGATGACATACTAGAAAAAACACCCAACTGAAACATCCTCTTAAATACCTCCAGGGGGTTGAATGAAATGAAATTATGATCATGGAGAAAAGAAAGCCTTGGTGGCTCAATCAAAAGAGCGGGGAAGAAAAAGAGACGCAATTATCATTAACGAGTGCGACAGGTGGAGAACGCCCTCATCAGCCATCACCACGGTGGATCTGTGTCGTTAGGGAGCGTTCGCCAAAGGCAGCCAATCATGATGTGACATTGATTACTGGGACAGAGAGGGATCAAGGAATTATGAATTAATGCCGGGGCAGGTTTCACGCTGAGCAGCTGAGCAGTTGTTACTTACAAAATGGGATGAAAATCTGAGTTAAATTATGATGTGGCACTGCCCTTATTGCCCATTTGATCGATGAAACTTGGTGTAATTTTTTTTTTCCTCATTCTGCTTCATTGTATTGCATTTTTTAACTTGCTGCAATATAGGTGAATACTTCAGTATGCTCTGGAGGTGTGACAACTGATCTGATCGACTCTGAAATGCACTATTTCAAAAGCAGCGGTGTGCACTAAATGCTGAAAACACCCTTTTTGCGACTTGGCCAGACTGAAACAAGATGTTTGATTCCACTTTCTCCTCTGTGTGTCCAGTGATTTGGTTCTTATGGGTAGCATTCGTGCTAGCTTAGCATAAAGACTTGCGGTCTATGGGAGTCATTAGCCTAGCTCCGTCAAGCTGCCTTATTAATACAATGCATCATGTGCAGTTAAAATACAGGTCTTTGAATTTTTGTAATGGCAGTAATCTCAGGAGGAGTTTGACGGTGGAACTGTAACCGCAGAACACATTTATCCTTCCATCTGTCGCAGTGATCCGCATGAAGGTATAGAAAGATTCGGAATAAATAAACTTTTCCAAAAACAACGCTTGTTTGTTTTTTCAAATTCCAAGATGTCTATTTGAAACACACCTGACACACTGTGTAAATATAAGACAGCTTCAGAGTTGCCGTAAGGTTTATTTCTTCACTTTCATGGAGCCAGGCTATTGACTCCCATAGACTTCAAGTCTTTACGCTAAGCTAACACAAAATCCTACCCACAGGAACCAAACCACTGGATGTGCAGAAGTAGAAATGGCATCGAACATCTTGTCTCAGTCTGGATAAGTCTGGGGAAATGGAGGGGAAATGGAGTATTCCTTTAATCTTGCCTTCTTGATCTATTTAATATTTATCCCTACTCCTACATGTTTTTCCAGTGAAAGTCAGCCTTGTTAAAGCCAGAGAGCCACACCAAATTGGATTTGTCACAGTGTATATACAGTATCTAGCCAGCTGGGTCCTTAGGATGGGTGCTTCATGTAAACTTTCTTTTTAGTCCCTCACTCCCAGCCAGTCTCCCTGAGGACCTGAGCAGTCACAGGTCTCTGCTCAGAAAGCCCTGACAAATACAAGAGAGCGCAGCCAGACAGGAAAGAAGCCTTGGCCATTGCCCATGTCTGCTCTGACATGTGGCACGCTGGCTGGCTGGCGGGCTGGCTGGCTCCAAGATGGATCCTGCAGCTTTACAGGAGACAAACCCCGGCCCACGCCTCAGTTTGCACAGCCTCCGAGCACGTTTCCTACTCTTGGGTTGCCAAGGTAACCCCAGGGCTGGAAGAAAAACATCCCACTTACTGTCTACACAGCTGAAGAGGGAGAGCGAGGAAACTGAGAGAGAGAGAGAGAGAGAGAGAGAGAAAGCAGACCAGCCCAGTGATTTACATCCAGCATAGACAGGTACAGTAAGTGTGTTTATCACAGTGGTATGTGGTGCTGTTTATTTCCAGTCCAGCTGTGCTATGGTTTTTATTGTCCCTCCTCCAGCGCTGTAAAACACGGACACTCCTCGTAAACCGCCAAAGTTTACACTCCTGAAGGTGCACCTGCATGGCAGAGTGTGAATGCGCTCTTTCTTAACTTGAAAAGCCACCCACAGACAGGGGGACACACCGAGTATCCTGCCACAAGATAAGCTACAAGGCCAGATGTCATTTTGAAATCTCTGCCTACATGGCTAAAAAGCACAGACAGACTTGCTTGCTGTAGGTCAGCTGACATAATTTGTGTATAATAATCCAAAATACTGCGAAGACTAATTCCCTCTCTGCTCCACCCTTAACATCAACATGTGTAGCCCTGCTTTTCCCCCAGAACCACAATCATTAGTCACAAAAAATTGTCATTTTTTTTCCCAAACATGTTTTCCCGACATGCTAGAAACACCCTGAAAACTCCATCACAGAAGTTGGAAATATAGCACAAAGTCTTATATTTATATTTTGCCATACTAAAATCCCAGGGGGATTAGGAAGGGTGCTGATGACGAGAGTTGGCAGTTTCTATGAATTCTAAATGAGAGAGTGGCTCATGTGACTCTTTTCCTCTTATTCCTCACCACATAGATTTCCTGAAAACTCATATTATCACCAGCGTGTGAGCAGAGGTGCAGAATCAATGAAAATTCAATTCCTCTGTGAAAGTTACAGTATTGTAAGCAAGGGGAAATCAGATAAGCTTCATTTCCACAGAGAATAAAAGACGGATAAAAGGCCTATCACCAGGAAAGGGCTCTGTCTGGTTTTACCATTCTCAGTGGCTCTTCAACTATTAATTCAAAGAATATTATAATTCATACAAAACTACCTGCATGTCATTTGAAATTAACATTCATGCCGCCTTAATTATTGATGAGTAAATGCCTTAATAGCTATTTCCATTTTCTCTCCATTGTGAGGCACCTGCTTCAGATGACTGTGTATCCCATGTGCTATAAAAAGTTGTATTATAAAAGCTTCATAAGGCTTAAAAATATACATTTTTGAAAGCGTGTCATAAGAAGAGAGAAACTAATTAGATGTAAGAGCAAAATATGAATCTTATCTGCTTGACAAGATAGTCCATCAACGTGATGTGCTGTAATTACTGAGTGAGGAAACAGCTGTTGTCTTGCACCTCCATCTCTTATTCCACCGGAACCGAAGATGAATTTTGACATACTTGAATTCACAAGCTGTTGTCTTTGTACCACCGTAGCAATGAGAAGAAAAAAGAAAAAAAAGGGGAAAAAAAGAAAAGAAAGTACCTGGCGATCCACACCTTTTAACACTTTTAACAAGCATGTGTCAAAATAAGGCTTCAACATTTTAGGCAATGTGCCATAACAAATGTTTGACAGTGACACATTGTGCAATGAAAAAAGATGTAAAGGCTTGTTTTTCTCTCATCTGTTATCCTCAAGTTGCCATACAGAGAAAAAATATGACACACCAAAAAAAAAAAAAAAAAAAGCTCTGCCACAGGCTATTACCTGTGAGCAGGTGTTTATTGGAGGTTTCACAGCTCATAAAAAATCTCTATTTGGTGACAAGATTCACGTTTACCTCCCTGAGGTTTTTCATTATCTGAGCTCAAGTGCTCCATTCAGTTTGATTCTGTTGCAAAATGTTCACACCCCAGCATTCAACATGTCCTAACTGCTGAAGAATGACACCCTGATCCATTAAGATAAATGTACAGTGGAACAATGTAGATTTTTATGGACTGGTGATTTTTTAAAAAAATGGATTGAAGACAGGAAATAAAGCAGTAAAATGGCATAATTTTATAAAACATGAGTGGTTTAGGGAATGGTTGATATAGTGTGTAGTGTTTAGCGACTAATAATGGCATTTTAGAAAAGAGTCAATATCTGATGATCATCACCCAATATCCCTAAAATATAAAAACAATGACGCAGTTGTGTTTTGGCATTTGAAATCTGTGACAAGTGACTGTACTTTTGTGACATTAGACAATAAAGATTATCTTTGCTACAAGTAGCGGTCACCACTGTCAGAATCTATAGCGCATCTTGAGATAAACCTCAAATGTAACATAGCATAGGATATACTTTGCTGAATGGATAATAATACTGAGGGGGAAAAAAAAACACTTGAGCTATCCAGTATCTGTGAGAGAGAATATTCAGTGGCACATACTTTTGCTCAGACTGGCTGATGAGACAGTTAGAAGTGTCAGTTGGCAGGATTATTTTGTTCCAGATTGGACTCAGAAAATAGAGAAGTTTGATCATGGAGACTCAGGCAGATGACAGTCGGCAAATGCCACAGATGCCTTCGCAGACCAGCTCTGCCGAGAGACAGATGGACACAGGTCCCTCTCCCTAACCCCTCCGAGGTTGGATTTGCATTCCCAGCTCAAATGTGACTACTGATTTTCATTGCTGTCTAATTATTGGGATAAAACTACTCACAATCTATAAAGATCAATCTCACATGAAATTAAATAGAAAAAAAAAACATCCTAGCTGTCTAAATATAGGATAAGGTATGATGAAACTTTAATGATCCGTGTGAGGTAACCATTTCAGTGGGAAAGCAGGATACAGCAAAGAAAAGAAAAAAACAAAACAAATCTATGCAACTGTGTAACGCACCATTTCAACACTACAATGAGATGGTATGGATTACAGCATCAAGAGGGTGTGCAAAATACCTGCATCTTTTTTTAGACTAAAATATATATATATATATATATTAAACAATTTAAGTTGCTTTTATGTGGCTGATTTTGGACTGCTTATGATGATTGTTGCTGTTGATAAGTTACATGGCCTAATGTGTAATGTGAGTAATGCTTGCTGCACACCACTTTGGGATAACAATGAAGTTGAGGTTGATGTCTATATATTGCATACATATATATGGAGGTGCAAAAATGTGATTGTGGGCACATTGACAAGGCTGCAGGGGGATTTAAACTTGTATTATGAAAAATAAAGAAGGAAAAATAGATGAATAAGGAATAACATTAATACACTGAGAGGGTGATGATTTTGATATTTGTTAACAGCCACCCATCTGAAAAACTCCCCAAGGAGCCGGCACATGTACAGAAAAGTAACAATGTGCAATGTGCATAAGGATCCTTGTCTGTTCTCATAGTTAATATAATAATCAGAACATACTGATGCCCAGAGGTGGATGTCAGTACATATGACTGAACATACTGTACGCATAGTTCAGAAAGAGCACAGGAGTGAGGTTAAAAGTAGTCTGTGATATGTGCAGGCACCATGCTTCAGCATCCTCCCGGCTGAGTCTGGAGCCATTCACATGTGACACTGTGTGTGAGTGCAGTCACAAAAGAGTGCATGAGGTAATTTGAGGGAATATAGATGGAGGCCATATAAATGCCCTGTAGCTGCATCAGCTCACCATAGAGACCGCAAGAGGAACCGTCTGCTTCTAGTCTGCTACTGCCTCCACTGGTGTCCAAACTCAGCCCAGTGACTGAGAACGCCATTTTCACCAGTTTGTGGCTGCAGTTTTAGTAGAGTGGAAACCGCTTATAGTGATCAGCCGCTTTATGCATCAAAAAGTCTGGCACAGAACCATTCCCGTTAAAAATTCAGTTTGAATAATTTAGGTTCTTGTCATAGAGGTTTGTATTAGAAATGCACTTAAACCACTGCCAAGCTGTTGCTCAGTATTTGTGCTGCTGATGTTACTGTATTTGTGAACAGAACAAAAACTCAGAGCTGTTGTGGTGCATCAGGCTGTTTGACTGAAACCGCTTGGTGACAAACTACGCACCTACTGTTCTGCTGGGGAAAAGCTCCTTTCTCTGGGAAACAGCCGTATGTCGTCCCGTCACATCCCGCTCACTGCCCCGGGACAGAATCAGCACGCCGGCTGGTGCACCACTATGTTTTAGAGTATATAATTCTCAATCTGAATCCCGTCAGGCTCTGATTATGTAATTACTCCAACAGGTATGACGGGTCGGGCTCTGTGCTGCAGGCAGCAGGCAGGCGGGGTCAGACACAGCACAGCAATTATGCTCTTCCAGCGTGTGGATCTAATGTGTAATAAAGTGAGACAGATATAAAGGAGGACAAGAAACTGCTAAACTTGAGAGGCTTTGGGGAGTTTTACAGTATAAAAGTGTTTGAAACAGCTGTACTGCATTTTGAGACAATCAATAAACTTCACCCAATAGCAAAACTGTGTGTTTCATTAGTTCGTATTCATGCAAGAAAAAAAACAAAAAATAAAATGTTATAATAATCATTCGCTTATAGAGATCAATTCCACCTGAATGGCTGTGATTCCTATCAGCGGTTTCCACTATACAGTACACAGAGCAGTGTGCAGCATTCATTGAATGACCTCAACTTCCTCTACAAGAATAGTCTTCTGTGCAGCATCTTTTCCACCTACAGGTCTCAGTGGTTTCTTGCTCTATTGGTGTCACTACCAGATCCTTGGTCTTTGATCCTGCAGTTACTGCAGAACTCCTCAAAGATATCATAGAAAGGTGACATTGTGATACTTTGTGGTATATCTGTTGTGCAGCTCCGCAGGCGAACAAATTGCCTGTTCTTTAGATAATCTGTAAACCAAAAGACCATGGCATATTCATTCTGCATCACTCTGAGCTTCTTCCTAGGTGTGAGACGCTAGATGGATGTGGGAAACAGGGAAAATCAAAGAAAACAAACAACCAAAAACAACCACCTCCAGGTCTTTCAAGGTGTAAATAACCATGTGAAGCAGACGCGGGAGGGGATGTCCACACTTATGCGGGCCTGATATACAAACTGGAGGGAGTCCGTGTTGAAAACCAAACAGAATCAGTCTTAAGGCTTCATCTGAAAAAAGTGTTTTTGAGCTGGAACTGTAAGCTTTCCTAAAACGGCCATGAGTGTGTGGTTACTTAGGTAACTGCTGCCAGTACAGCCAGAGGTCACAGCTCACATCTTCTTTTTAATTGGGCCATGCTTTCTCTCTTTTTGTGGTCTGAATTTTTGTCTTTTTTTCTCCCTCTTACTCTTTTGCCTCTCCATCCCACTTTTCATTTTATTTGTTCTTCATCCTTCACACTGATGAGACCAGTGTCAGAATCTCATGTCACACTTAACTTCTGAACCTAATTACTGGCTCTTTGATGCTAATTAGCTCTGTGGAAACCAAGATGGTAGAAAGACGATGTGTCAAATCACACATTTTAGAGACTTTTTTTTTTTAATAATTGAGATCCAAAAAGCTTTCCCACCTAAACTCTGTTAATTAGAGTATTTTTTTTTTTTTAAACTTTTTTTAAATTCAGATATACAGCGCACCCGATCAAAAGAGTAGCTGGTGAACAGTCTCATAGTGTCAGCAGCAAGGGTGCAAGTAACAAACTAATTCACTCTCATCACAGTAGATTCGGGGCACCTTCTTATGTGCTTCTTGTATTTTTGGGGATTATTCAGGGTCAGTAATTTTACTTTGAAATTGTTTTGATTAAGGTATTATATTTCACATTCAGTACTCACTACAGTTTTTTAGGCCCTTCATAAGCATTAAGACTTTCCATTGGTTCAAGCATGTGGAGGCAGTGTTAAATGGAATAACTATGGCATTAAATCCTCACATTTATCCACAATAATTAGTTTACGCATATTGAAAACCACCAATCTAGGGAATGTATTAATTGGTGTGCTTTTCCCTTATTGTCCCTAATTAGCTAGTTGGACATAATAGCAGTGCACATCAAGACAGTGTGACTCCTCTTATTTTGAGGTGGTTGAGAGTATAGAAGTGTGTTGTCTGTTCATTGGCTTGTTGGTTTGTTCATGCCTACTCTTCATTTCTGTTCTTCAGCTGACTTTAGATGTTAGCAGTATTATAACACAAATGCCGTGAATTGTTGCCACAAAATGACAAAATGTCGCCACGTTTTGACAGTTCTTCCTGTCAAAACGGCTCTAAATGCACATTCTGTCACCATAGCAACAAACAAATAGATATAGATATGGCTGTCCGGCCAATTGTGGTTGGAATTGAGGTGTCTGCAGAACTGTCCGCATTGGTGCAAAACTTTGGGAGTGAGCAACTGCAAGGTAAACGCTGTGTGGACCTGCACGGGCCATGTTTGAGAGCCACTCATTGATCGTCTGAGTACCTTCAAGTTCATGCGTCTTGTGCTTTTTATCATGGCTGTGTGCCTGAAAACCCCAACAGGAGCGATGTCAAAACAAAATCGGAAAATTCACCTCTCCACATCGCTCATCAAGAAAAATGACAAAACTGTGGCCATTCATTTTGGCTGCATTCACATCATTTTGACTGTGCAAACTTTGTCGTGCTCATTTCCATATGAAGCAAGAACCAGCCTTGTGGACATTACGTACACATACATGCACATCTAGTTTCATGCTCTTTTTTTGAAATTATGAGACAACTATGGCAACTACACCATGTCCCTCCGACCATGATACTGTTGCTTCATCGGTGAATTCAGAAAAATAATGATAATGCCTCACCACCTCACACCACCTTCATTCATATTTATAGCACTTGTCTGCCAGTAAGAACTACGATGGTAGACAAGCTCTGCGTAGGTGCAGCCGAGTGCGCTTAGATTGGAAATTTGGAGCAATGTGGATATAGCGAGGCAGACAGCTGCAGACAGCCACATTTGCATTATTTCTGAGGATGTGGTAAGTATGGAATAGACTTGAGGCACATGGTCACACAGGCCACAATTACGTCATATGGCCGCCGATCCTGCAGAGGCTGCATATTACACAAAAAAAGTATAAATTAATCACGAGAAAAATACAGCGTGCATTTATTCACCATGAAGTATGGCCAAAGTCACACAAGCATGAAGGAATGAATGAATGGTGGAAAATATTTCAGTCTCTTATTTATATAAAGCTCAACATGGTGACTGAAAAAAATTGCAATAACAGTCCATTTATAGAGAGAAAAGAGGAAGAAGTTTTTTTGGACAGCGGTAGGACGTGAGGTTCCTCCATATAGTAGAGCACACAACCAAGCAATGCACACAGTGTTGCCTCCTGGCCTCTAGTAGAAACTAAGAAGCTTTTACACCAAGCACATTTTAAATTAGGCACTTTTTTACAAAATATGTCTTTTCAGCCAAGTTACAGCAGTAGTATTTATCCTGCAGCAAAGTATTTTGGTACTATTTCCACCCTGATCACCAGTTCCACCAAAATTATTCATCTCCATGATTCAGCAAATGACTATAGACCTTTACCCCCATTCAGCAGTGAGTGTCAGCGAAAAAATCACAAAAACTACTTCAAGGGAGGGGGCTTTGTATTGTTTACATTTACTATCGTTTCCTCTCTGAGGGTAAAATAAGAGCAGGCTGTAAAATGTTTGACTTCCGGAATTGTCCTCTTCCTGTGCTGGGGCTGTAGCTGTGTGAGCTTTCATTTATATTTATCGCACACCTCAGTGTAGTGATTTAGCCTCGTGCGCCAGCTCCCCGAGACCCTGACGGTCATTATAGTCTGAACCGCAAAACTGACCTTAAATCAGCATGCCCGAATCTGAGGCGCTTGTAAATAGCAGGCTTCAGGTTATACAGAGACTGTTTTCAGTGTGCCTGCCTCACCCCACAGGGTCAGCGGAGAGCGAATGATATAACACTCTGTCAGCAGCAGAGGGAGGGCACACCAACATGTGGATACACACCTGTAATAACAAGCTGTCCGTCATTTAAATATACCATCGTACACCTGTGAGCCACAGTCTGGCCAAGTCAGCTTTTTATTTGCTTGCACAGGCTTTTGTAGCCAGGGTGACTGCCTGCATGTATTTCATTTTGTGGCCAACAGGCAGTGTGCTAAAATCCATAGAAAACTGTAATGCAGAGGTGATCCCATAACATGGACTTGGATCTTCAGGAGCTCACTCCCTTCAAAAGAGAGCGCAGTGCTGTGCATGTGTCATAAAGTGACCGCAGGAGAGGCTGTTTTTGTTGGGTTGCACTATTGTTGAAGTGGGTGTGTGTGGGTGTGTTTATATTTGGTTGAACTCACCAGATTGAAGTGTCTCTGGCCCAACCCCAATGTCCACACTCACAGACTCATGGACTTTAAGGCGTGTTCCTGCTAAATCTGTGAGGGCTTAAGGCTGTCCCGTTATCAAATCGTCAAGCGCATGAGGGCTCTCTCGCAGGCATTTTGAACCCTTTATTCACACTTTCTGTAAGACTGCAGACTTTCCCTGAGGGAATTACCCACAGATCATAGCATTGTGACGTGAAACATGGAGGGAAGCCCGGAAGCATAGAAAAAAAGACGGTAAACAACCACCATAAAACGGAAAAAAAGAAGAAGAAAGAAGAACAGTAAACAAACAAGCATAGAAGGAGCAATCAATCCTAACGTTAATGTTACAAGAAAAAAGTTTTCATGTATGCCTCAGTTTACAGAGACACTACATTAACCAGGATTTAAGATGTTAAAAAACAAATGAAATCAGACGGATGCAAGCATATGCTAGCTATATTACACATGTAGTTTATTCATCAACCATGTCTTCGTCAAAGTAACATTCTATGTTGCGACATGGTGTCCCATTCCTATTTATACCATTTTGAGCCCTTGCAGCCTCTCACACTTAGTCACTTACCAGGTGACATCATTTAAGTCTGTGACGGTTCAGGGTTTAGGCCTAAGGGGTTGACATTGGGATTGGGAATCTCCTGAGAATGACAAGAACCTCCCCTGTGTGGCTGTAGGACACCTGCAGCCAAGTAGCAATTACACTGCTACACAGTGATTGAATGGCAGGGGGATCCAGAGCAGGGCTGTGGACAGCTGGCCCAGCAGAGACAGACAGCAGGAGGGAACGGATGCGGAACGGGGAGCCTGGCAGAAAAGCTCCCGGCTGTGTTGGATCCAAATCCTTTGGCCTACGGGTCGAGTAAGGAATCAGGACTTTGTTGCATGCTTTGTTGCGTGCTTCACCCTCTCCTTCGCTCGATGCAATCCGGAAATGGCTCATCGGACCATGAGGCTAGCATAGGCAACTCACAGGACAGACAGCGATGGTAGGAAAGCAAGACAGCATCCAAGAGAGCCAGGAGGGTGCATCGCTTTTTGTTTTCCAATTAAGGACTCCTCTCTTCAGCTGTTCTTTAATTTTGCCTGCTACTTTTAAAATTCTGAAACTTGCAGTGACGTGTTATTCTCCAACTTTCAGCAGACAATGTGCTGCCATTCAAATCTAAATTCTGTGAACTACTGTAACTCCTAAAAGAAACTTGATCCACTAAAGACCCAGCATGCTCATCTCATTTTCTCAAATCCTTCAAATTACATTCCAATGCTTAAAGGAACAGTTCACCTAAAATACAAAAGATTGTTTTCCCACTAAGGCCTACCTCGAGTGCAAGCTCTCCATCCAGTTAGTTTGTGCGATTTGGTGAAATTTCCAATTTGTCACAATCTTCCCCATCCCCCTTGATGAAAATACAGTGGGGCTGGAGGAGGGTTGTTTTGTGGACCTCAAACTGTTGAAATTTTACATGTGGAAAGACTCCATGGCTGCTATGCCCTGCTGAAGAACACCGACAAATTGTATCCATTCCCTTCAACTTTCTACTCGCTAATGCAGTTTGCCAATGTTCCTTGGCAGGATCTTTCACATGTACATTTTTGATGGAACACCCACCCAGCTCCATTGTATTGGTGGTGGAAGACAGGGAAGGTGGCAACAGACTTGAAACCTCACCAAATTACACAATACCTATCTGGATGGATAGATTGCACTAGAGATCAGTGGGAAACTTTTGTATTTTGTGTGAACTGTTCCTTTAAGTATCATACTGTATATTATACTAGATACATAATATACAAAATATACCATATATGGAGCGCTGTCAAAGACTGTATTATTACAAAAAGATAACCCCCTTTGGATGATGTATGTGTGCAAACTCTTCTTTAGCTTAATAACAGCGGCCCAACCCTAAGCCGTTGTTACCACAGGGGAAAACCAACCAGCGGATGATGTAGTACGGACCTCACGGATTGTGTGTAATAACATATGAGGTGACAGAGGAAACTCGCAGGCACAATTACCTTGCACTCGCTCATTCTGGGTGGGAGAAGTCTATGATCACCATAAATCCATCAGCACCTCCAACAATTCCATCTCCAAATGATCAAAGGCTCAGGGGGTTGATGGGAAAATATTCTGGAAACGGAGAAAATGAAGGAAAAGGGGACTTCCCAAAACTGTGAACCAGATGCTTTTAATTCTCTGCCTCTCTCTCTCTCTATCTATCTCCTTCCCCGCATCTCTCCATTTCAAACATATGCTACACCAAAAGTCTGCAATGAAGGCAAGTAAAATCATTCTGACATGACGGATGAGGTCGTATACCTCCTGGCACAGCTCAAGAAACTGTGTGTCAACTTGAATGAACATTATATCATCAAAAAGAGACAAATAAAACGGTGCTGTAATTTATTTAGGTAAGATTTTTTTTTTTCCACTATGAGAGCAGAGTAAGGTATCTGGCTCATTCAATTGGCCTCAACAATGAGCTGGATGAAAATCGATACGCCCTCTCTGACTCAGAGTGTGTGTGTTAGGTCTATAATTAGCTTATAAAACATATGAACTTTTGTTGTGGTTTAGTTCGTTCGGAACACACAATCTGCCTCTTAAAAACAATAAAATACCCGTATTAAAAAAGCACTCTGAAACAGATAAATATTTCTACAGAATGTTCATTATTTTGCCAAGCAGTTTATCTCCCTCTTTTCTCTGCCCACTAAAAGGGCCTTGGTGGTTGCAAGTGGTTATAATTGTACATCTGGTAGCAGTTAGAGCTGCGTACTTGGCACCACCGAGGTTTCTGCCGCTCAAGGGAAGCAGCAACATGTTCCAAGAGCAGCTCAGGCTCCGCTCAGCTCTTTCACTTCATCTCCTGGATAGAAACAAAAGACCTTTTTGACTCAAAGGACCCTGACCCTGGTCTTCAGAGGAGGGAGGAGAGAGATGGAGGGAGAGAGGGAGGTCTTTGGCAGTCACTTATTATATTTATTTGATTTTGTTTCTGACTCTTTGGGTGTTACTGCCTGCCATAGTATGATATGGAGCATGAGAATAAAAGTGGGAAGGAGAAAGCGCATACACAAGAGCTACAGATAGAGGATAAAAAAAAAAAAAAAACTGAGATGATTGATGATAACAGTAGTGACTCAAAGCAGATTCAAGGACTGCTTTTTATAAAGACTCTGTCCCACATCTATAATGATGATGACGCATCACATGGCCCTTTTCTCCCTCTTGGTTAAATAGGTCTTTCCAATGCACCTATCGCTTTCTCTTCAGGTGGGGAAAAAAAGAGAATTAATGTTATTTTCAGTTCCCAATGGCAAGGAGGAATTGAGGGTGTTTGAACAGCTGAGTCTGAGATCCATCAGACTTTAACAGGCTTTGCTTTGTGTTCTCCTCCAGTCTTTCGCCATTTTCACAACCTATTCTGATAAGAACACCTTGCTATTACCCTGAAGAAAATGACTTTCAAAAGATGAAACAGATAGGCCTCCTATGTAGTGCAAATGGTATCATCCACAACTGAGCCATTATACTATTTGGGTTATTTCATGCCATTTCTCAACCCAGATGAGCCCCCAGGCTCTCAGCTCGAGCTGGTGTTGGCAGCAATGAAATGAGGTCTTTGGAGATGCCAGCTTCTACCCAGCACTCTGCTGGCAAACCAAAATCACATCCCAGTTCACAGAAATGCACCAAACCAAGAAACATCAGGTTTTTAACCTCTATTTAGCCATTGCTGGAGGTAGGAGGTTGAAACACATTGTTAATAATTATGTATTATACCTACAGCACACTCACAACTGGTGGGATGGTGAAAGTGTCTTCCCGTGATGAACTTTTCATACTTCACCATGGGAGCATTCATGAATAACTATAATCTACGTAAATACGTAAGTACATATAATCACAGTAATCACCTACTCCTGTGGGTTGCCTAATATCATTGACTTGCAAGTAAAAGGAAAGTAAATGCTAGGTTAACCTAACTGTGATTGCTATACGAGTTTATAGGCTGGTGCTCCAGAGGCAAAAAAAAAACACCCTAAAAAACTGCTGTGATCAACTAATCGTGATTCAGCTGGGTAGGAATGTAATTATAAAAGCATTATGAGGCGCTGAGAGCAGCAAGAACAGGACATGCAAGGGAGAACAGCCATGCTCTCCTTGCCACCAGGTTACTTTACATATCTGCAACCCAAGCAGCTCAACCCACCCACCTCCCCTCCAGCTCCTCGCTGTGGTAATGGCCGGGAGCAGTCACAGTCTCCTTGGCACAGCCCATCTGTTGTTTTTGTTTTTCAGTGAGAGAGGTTGGAGGGGAGTGGGTGATAGGTGGGTTGGTGTTGGCCCGGGTAAGGAATGAGAAAATGATGGGACGTTCTAACCACAAATTGTTGCTGGCCTATTATTACAGTGGGTAGAACATTAGCAACAGCTGCATGACTGACATAATGGTCATCCCTAAATAAAGTGCACTGACGCAGCTTGTTGGCTACTTTGAGTTTGGTGGGACAAACAGGATGGAGGAGGCAATTTGTAGCTTTGCTGTACCCACCACAGAGTCAGGCTCACAGACAGGAATCAACACCAAATTAAACACAAACTATTCAAATATCTACTTTTCAGAATGACAGAGTGTAAATATTGCATTAGCCAAGAAGCCACATGCATTTCAGCAGGTGCAGGGACATATTATTGTGGCAAAACACTGCACAGGGATGAAACCTCACATTCATTGCAATGGGACAGTGTGGGACATAGAACATGTACAACACTCTGTATGCATACATCCAAAAACAATTTGATCACTGTACGCACTCAAGAAAAAAAAGATAAAAAAGGTATTTCCCCTTTTACCCCCTAGTGCAACATATCCATCCAGAGTTTCTGTGTGATTCGGTGAGATTTTCAGGTTGCCAAAATGGGGCTGGATGGGTTTCTTTTGTGGAACTCAAACCATCAGACATTTACATGTGAACAACTAAAGAGAAAGAGCTCTTTCCGAAAACAATGATACCCATTATAGAAGATCGCCAGGAAACTGTATCTGTCTGCCCCGGAAATAGCTCCCAGTCAAATCCTTTACCTCTGTGGGCTGGAGATTGCTCTACGTATTCATGTCAGTGTTTTTCCAATGGGTAGATTGCGCTATCGGTAAATGTATTTGGGTGAACTGCTCCTTTAAGCTTCATTGACTGAGCATGCTGTTCATTTTCAATCTTGCACCCTGCTACATATAATAATACTACCTCACAGTCATACCTGGCAGCTCCCTCATAGATCCAATTTGGGGTTAAAGGGATAATTCGGATTTATTGGCACAATGGCCTGCTTGTTACTCGTGACACAAAAATGTATTTCCACAATTATCACACCCAATAGATTTCTTTAGACTTTAAGCATACTACCTTATGTCAGAAAAACTAAGTAATTCCTTTAAGTGCCTTGGTATGGTGGTAGAAATGTGAAAGCAATCTAGAGGATGTGGCGGGTGATTAAGATCTGCACCTCATATGCATGTGGATACAGAGACTTATTGTACACCTCATACAGCACACATGGACAGACACTGTAGCAACTGAAAGCCTCCGGAGTATCTTTGGCCGCTGGTTCTCCTCTCAGTCATATCCAGACAAAATAAATTTTGCTTTAAATGTAAGCAACCTGCCAAATTCTCTCTTGCTCTCGCTGTCTCATAGAGACACACCCACACACACACACACACACAGTCACTGCTGAAGCCAGCCATTGTTACAGGCCAAGATAATAGGGTATCAATCCTCTTTGGGAGAGTTACAGTAGGATTGGCGCCAGCTGTTTAAGCAGCCATACTTTGTGGACCTGATTAGATTACATCGTAATTACACCAGGGTTCATCTGACGTGAACTGCCGAACCGTAATACGTAGCTAGCCTACAAGTGTGGGTTACAGTCCAGAACTCCAAACAAACACTCTGGTCCCCCATTGTGGTTTAATGTGTATAGAGTTAAGAGAGACATCCAAGTCTGCTGTGTGGTGATTAGTGTCCGGAGACTTGGTGGGTAATGTACTGTATAGAGGGTTTAATAGGGAATTCAGACAGCATAATCAGTATCCCAATCACGATTCCCCAAGGAGAGAATGTTTTCCACTCTTGCCTTTTGTTGCCAGACCACCTTCTGAGATCCCTGTCTGTGTGTGTGTGTGTGTGTGTGTGTGTGTGTTTGTGTGTGTGAGTGTGTTTGTGTGGGTGTGTGTGTTTGTGTGGGTGGGTGGGTGCAGCATCTGGTCAATGCCATAGAGAGCTTCTGTTCTCTGGGTAAAGGACTGTGCCAGAGTTGAAATGTGGCTCACTGATGTTTCCCCGCAGATGGAGATGTAGTGGTTTGTCAGGGTGCATGTCTTCTTTCTCCAATGTGTGTGTGTGTGTGTGTGTGTGTGTGTGTGTGTGTGTGTGTGATGTATAAACTTAGGTGCAAGTGTATGAATATGCTGTGATACATAGCCAGTACCTTGTTGCTGGAATATTTGCTGATGACCTTAAATTTGTATGGAAGTATGTTGCAGTGAAGGAACAGATGGCAGATGTCCTGACTCTTCACCTATGGATGCTGAGGTGCAGCCAACAGTATTGCCAGGTCTGAAAGGAAAAAAAAACAAACAAAAAAAAAAAGTCTGGATGTGCTTTAAGGGTGGAGGGCGGAGGACGGGGCAAACAGATGTTGCTGAAAGCTGGGAGGATAAAGTGAGGTGAATGGGATGCAGGAATCCCAATGCTGTTTTTGCGAGCGCTTACATTTAAAAACCAGCTTGGACCTTAGAGCAAAGCAGGGTCAGTGATAAAGCATTGAAGTGATAAAGGTCAAGTGGGCACTTCCCATCACAGATGCTGCTTTGAATTAGGCCAACACTTCCATGATGAAACCTATGCTCACTTGTGGTGATATCACCATATAATGGAGTATTGGACTAGTATCCAGTACCAAAGGCCCTGATCAGTGAGATTAATGGATTTTGTTACTCTATTGGTCAAATTTTGTTTTCAGCATTGTCAAAAAAAAGTGGTATTGGTGCATCCCTGTTTCTTGCCTACACTCTCCTAAGACCCCAGGCCTGGGCACACTGACCCTCAGGCTCAGCCTTAGCCCACATCTCATTCAATTTCATATGAGGTGCTATTTGACAGACACTTTTATCCAGCTTGCCTTTTTGTACCACGGCAGCATGTCAGTAAGAACTGCAGTTCCAGCCCACCTTGGAAATGTTGGTGCAATGCTCTACCCACTGAGCCACACAGATGAATGCAGTTTCAATAAATTGCTTTGTCATTTTAGTCATGGCACATCTTAGTGGCTGGCAGTCTTAGATTTTCAAAGGTTTCAGTTTGAACTAACAAACCTGCCATTTTGCATGTTTTATGTCATTCGAACAGACGTGTTCTTTGAAAACCCTCACCTTTTAAAAGCGCTGCAGTGGGCGGATATCCCTTTGATCCTTTTCCCATCAATGCTCCAAGGACAGGGCATTCAATGCCATTTCTCTGGTGGGTTTTAAGAGGGAGGCAGTAGAGGTCTTGGTGAATCAAGGAAATAATACGAGATTCAATTACCTCCAACATTATTTTGTGGTGTGCCACAGGGGGGGGAATGCATAATTCAATGGTGACTGACTTAGGCTTGAATAAGTAGCATAAACAACTTGATAACATACAAGACATGGATACTGACAGACTTACTGAAAATGTCTGAATAAGGGATATAACCACAAGCTCTAAGGAATAGCCATAACAGCACTTGCTATTTATTTAGCACTGTTCCTGAACAACTCCAGTTCCACCAGGTATGACTAAATCATGAAGGGCATCTTTAAAACCAACCTACTCACGGCCATCTGCCCCAGCCTGCACCATAATAAGTACAACCCTCTCCCCCTATAAAACAATAGAAACCATCATTCCAATTATTGTCCACGTTATTACCTACAAAACCTCTGAGCAGAACAGACAACCAACAACAGTGTGTGCAATTGAAAGAGAGAAGGGGAGGTGGAGATGTAGGTAGTGATAGATTTACTGAGTGACGCGGTGGAGAATAGTGACTCTGAGATTTACGGCAGGGTTGTTGCCTTCGAGTCGGGGACACCTCTAAAGCCGTCTCGCCCAGTTCCTATTAAGATTAATAACGGCAGTATTTACAAGGCCCAGCTCTCCCTTCAGGACCCTGAGGCAGCTCTGTGCCAAACCACCAGCAGAACACAGCATGCTGACAGGAGCAGCAAGGAAAGAAGTGTGTGTGTGTGTGTGTGTGTGTGTGTGTGTTAGAGAGAGGGAGGGTGGGAAATCAGTGATGTGGGAGTCTGGGAGTGTGTGCTGTTGTGCATGACTGAGGCAGCACTACTGAACTGTTATGCTGTGGTATGAGTTGTAACTTTGTTACAAGCTGTGATTCTGTATTTTAACTTCATTAAACTTTTGGTGAAAAACACTGAATCTCGTTTTTTTCCTTATTTTACTCGTCGCATCAACAACTCGCATTTGGTTCTTATTTGTGAGTCCAACACTAATGAAGCCCTTTCAAAACACATCATATTTATAATTTCAGTGAGATGTGTGAAGTTTTTTTCCCCTATTTTTCCTCTTGAGAGACAAAGATGTAAATACAAAACCAATGATATTCTTGTGACACAGTCAATTCAGAACAAATGACCTTTCCTTCAATAAAAAACAAAGTTTTATTTACACCATGAGATCCTTCTAACAGATAATTATAACTCTTGTTAGTCTACATATTCATTCCCTCTAACTCTTTAATGCTCTGATTATAAAGCTGATACATACTGTAATTAAAAAAAAAAAAAGACTACTACTACTACGCTCCACAGTAAGCAGTATCTCTAATTAAAAAGGCATGAAGGCATCAGATTTAACCAAGTTACATCAACCTCATATTAGTGAGACAGGAGAGCCTGCCCTCCTTACATGTTTAATTTTTACACAGGCCTAGGAGTGAAAAAAGGAATGTGACTCAGTGCAAACATAGCTTACAAAGTTAGGGCGAAGAATTGACCATGTCTTCAAGGAAATTCGCATTTAATGTCACAAGCCATATGTATTTTGTTGACTCCCGATGACTTGCAACATCAATTCCTAATTTCTTCTGGCATCTATAATTAGAGAACGTGTAGCCTTAAGCTATCGCATTCAGTCTTTTTAGTGAGTCTCAGATTCAAACGAAACTTTCTCCTCTTCCTCGCTCTCCAGCGGAGCAAACTCACAATCACTCGGCTCTAACAGCTTGAGGTTTGCCTGTACTGCCACCAGTTTCTGCAGCCTGTCCGCCGAGAGAGCACCCCGCACCTTTGCGTTGCCAAAGCGCGACCAGAGGCGCTCGCAGGCTCCTGTTGTTGGTGGGATCTGTAGTATGGCGGCGGCCACGGCGGACAGCGGCTCAGAGGAACACAGCCCTTTCCACCAGGTGGATGCGGACACATGCTGGCACGAACTCCATATCCCTCCCCCTTTCCACAGGCCCTGCTTGGCTGAAAACCTGGCGAAGCTGCCAAGCACTTTACCCTCGTCTAGATTTAGATGGTGCGACAGATTGGAAATCACATAGTAAGCAGTGTTTATTTGCTCCCCCGAGAGCGTCTGCTGTCCAACATGCTTTGGATCCAGCATGTATGCTGCTGCGTGGATGGGCTTGACACAAAACTCCTGACACCTGTCCAGGGAGACCAAGACGGCCTTCTGTTCGGCGGTGTGCAGCACAGACCCGGACAGGGACGCTCCAATGTGGTATCTTAACTGACTGAACATTTCAACAACACTGGAGAGGACTGCATCTTCTCTTTTCATGTAATCAATGTAATTTCCAACCAGGTAGAGCAGGTTTCGGCTGCTACTTATCCCTTTCCAAAATGCTGCATCCTGTAGTGTGGCCCTGATGGATGATTCAACATCCAGTGTGGGTGAGACAGCCATCTCTTGGAGAGAGTTCTGCCCCTCAAGAAGGCTGTTGTACATGTTAACTACCCCTGTCCAGTCAGTGTTAGAGGGCAGCACCAGTGTCGTCCCACTGGCAGTGTGGTTTCTAATCTTTGTAGTCTGCCAGTGTTTAAAGGTCTCTGCTAATAGCTTTCTCTCTCTGAAATACCTCACAACCTGCTCGGCTCTCCTGCACAGTGCTTTCATAGATGGCTGCGCTGCCAAGTCATCGAAGAGCCGTCTGACACCGTACGCCGTGCATCCGATGGCTGAAATGTGTGGGAAAGCTTCCTCTATTTGAGCCCAAGCCGCTTTCATCTCTGGGGCATCGTCAGTGACAACGGCAAAAACCTTCTGTGGTCCCACTTCATTAACGATAGCTTTCAGTTCCTCGGCAATGAATGTGCTTGTGTGCGTGCTCTCCTTTGTCTGTGTGCTTTTGTAAAACAACGGCAAAGGAGTTGAGACAATGTAATTGATTGTTCCAGTCTCTTGTATGTTAGACCAGCCGCTGCAGATGATGGTGACACAGTCAGCTTTCCCTATGGTCTCGTGAACCTGGCTTTGTACTCTGTCATACTCGCAGTCCAAGAGATGAGAGGACAAAGCCTGTCTGGTGGGTGGACAGTATGCGGGCCGAAGCACACTGAAAAACCGTCTCCAATAAACATTGTCTGTGAGACTGAGGGGTGAGGAAGTGGCATAGACAGCTCTGGCCAGGCACTCATCAGCAAACGCCTGGCTGCCCTGATCCACCGAATCGATGAGGAACTGTCCCCCAGGAGTGGCAGATGGCAGAAACGAGGAGGAGGGAACGGGAATGGAGGCAGAGGAACTTCCATCTGTTCCCGGTGACTGCTGCGACACCACGGAGTACTCCTTGCATTTGTCCAAATGCATCTGCATCTTGGTGGCATTCTTGGAGTGTGTCTTTGAGCAGTAGTTGCACATGAAGGTTTCCCTGCCATCTTTGATCGCTGGGGTGAAATGCTTCCACACGCCAGACTGCAAACGTGGCATTGTCCTCTGCAGGTAAATCAAGGAAAACAAATCAGTTAACATGAATCAAACTGGTTCACTGGGACTCTGTAAATCAAAGAAAATAAATTATATTAATTAATGGGGATCAAACTGGTTGCTAGGGACCTGTTGCAACTTGATTTTGTGGTGTTTCTACTCACAGAGCTATCAAATCTGTGATTTGGGCTCTTGGATGTAAAGTTTTATTTGCATCAACTACTTGGTAATATATTCACACTTGCTTGAGCTGGGTTCATTAGTGGCAAGAGGAAACATATTCATGCTTGTCAGGCAAACATGCACCATTTTTATACAATACACAGCATAAACACAGAGAAATAGTTGATAAAGTGGCTTATGACACTATATTAGCTTACATGTTAACTGGTTTCTTATGCCTGGTGTTAACTGCATGGCTGGGCGGTACAGTACAGTGCTATCGTTTCCTTAAGATTAAATTTTAAGATGACTGCAATGTAAACTCTTAAGAAACTTTACAGCAACCCAATTACCATTCATTTACCATTTAATCCTGTGAATGAATGATTAGCCGTTAGCCTGTTCACCTACCTATAAAGGTGGACACTACTCCACTTTCGCAAGGTTGGGAAAGCACGGTTTACAGCCGCCTGAAGCTCAACTTTGATTTGAGTGTTTATCCAGCTGGCTGGCTAAAGTTACCATACCGTTAGCCGTCCAGGCTAACTTGATTAGCATAGTACAAAAGAGGCAAGCGGTTCACCAAGTGGTGGAGATGAACACCACAGCGCCAACGGCCACCGTGAGTAACTTTCCACGAGTCTTTAACTTTATGCACGTTGACCATATCAAACGTGGCTACATGTTTTTCTCCACCAGCTGTGTGGAAAACAACACAATGTGGTGGGCAAAATGCGCTATCTCCGCTCTGTTGTCGCCGAGGACTTCCTGAAACTCCACGCTCCGTCAAGTAAGGGAGCTCACATGGGTCAATAAACGTAGGTGAAACGATTGAGTGTGCAGGGAATTAAGTGTGTTGTTGTTGTTATGGACGTCGGGGAAAAGTTTGGGGGTGCAAAGTGTGAACAGTGGACCAGTGTGAATTCCAGCCTTTATTTTCAGTGCTGGTTCAGGAGAAAATATGAGTAATTGTTGCTTTAGTATTCCCAGGACTGACTCTCTCTCTCTCTGAATTCTCTCCCTGTGTTGCCGTAACACTTAATCATTTTAACTTGTTTACTTAGTGCTGATTTAATGTGAATAGCAAGGCAAAGGTCATCATTTGTTCTGCGTCCAATTAATTTAAATGTCCGCTGCTCCAAATTGCTGGTGGACATGAAAGTAAAAGAGTGAATTGTCAGTTATGGCCTGTGCTCACCAAATACTAACACTGTTGGGTGAAATTGCACCTTGCAGGGTGTTGCTGTACCTTCCAGAATACTTGAATGAGCAGGCAAGTATTTTTTTTCTCTTGTTAATATGAATGGAATACATTTGGGTGTGCAAACAGATCTATGCACATGTACCTGCTTCTTGTCCTGTGCAACACTAATTGAGTCATCACTGCTAGGGTGTTTTTTTTTACTCATTTGGTGTTAATATCCACCTTAGATTTACTCTAACACAAAATGACAGTGATTATCTTCAGCCTGGGGACACATTTTTGGACCATACATCTGCCATTAAAGGGTTGCTCGGGCACTTTTTTTTCTTTTTTTTTTTTAGTATCCAGGTTGGTGTCGAGTGGACTGTGCTGCCAAAGCAAACTACTGCTATCTAATTTTGGGGCAATCCGAGCTGGTAATGTCAGGTTGTATCATAGTGCTCTTCAGAAGCAGAATATTCACTCTGACATTCTGCAGAGAAAGAGAGAGAGAGAGAGAGAGAGGGTGGGGGAGAGCAATGGGACCTCACAATGAAAGCAGAGGGCTATTATTTTCTCCTCACTCTCTGTTGGACTAAGTGGAGAGGGCCCGGCTGGTTTGAGAACACCACGGTCCAAGACAGAGAATTAGGACAGCTCCAGACCATAATGCACCAGTAGAGAGGAAGGAGGATGATGTCATGGCGTGGGAGTGACGGAGGTTGATGTTGGTTTGCTGGTTAGCCAGTGGGTTTGGCTTTTGTCAAGCCTTCTCCAGCCTCATGGGATTTTTTTTTTTTTTTGTATGGTAAAGGTTATACTTTATTCATACTTGAATAACTTGATAAGTAATTCTGTTGGGGACAAAGACACAAGCAGGGTGTCTGCAAGGGAGAGACAACACAGAATTAGAGTAACAGGTTTAATTTAAAACAGAGGGAATCACACTTTAGAAAAAGCCTGTGATAAATGCCTTTTTTGGGAGTCTGTCTTCCTGTTTTGTTCCAGATTATGTGAATCCCCCCAGCTATAACCTCCTCTCTAATCCCATTAAATGTGAAACAGTAACGAGATGACATACCAAAAGCTGTTTCATGCTGGCATCTTGATTTAACTCTTATAGATGGTGTGTTTTCTTGTGTTGCAGTACAGTAATACACTTTGCCATAGCTATGGTGCATAAGCCCCATGGATGTTATTATGGAAAATTTGGCTCAAAGATTAAAGTTATCGTTTAGATTCTAAGAAATGCTCCATGTCCCCTCGTTTTAAATTCCTTTCTTTCTAATGCTCTGTCAGAGTCAGACTTAATCCCTAAGTGCTAGTTTTGGACCCAAACCCTTTGTGACAAAAAAGCCTTTCATTTGCTCTGTAAACTGCACTACTTAAAACATGAAACAGCGACACACGTTCTGGGCCACTCAATAGAAATGAAATAAATGCAATCATTTTATTACACTCGCTGTGAAAGGAGGGTAAAAGTGGTTGATCCCCTTTTCTTGGAGCTTAAAGTTAAAAATTACATCATGGGACCCAGTTTGCAATAATTTGATTTAAATCTGAGCTCGGCTACTTTTAAAACTAGCTGAAATAAGCAAGCCTCAGTGAGGTCTTCTTATAGAGATTCATGGGAAAACATCACATATGTGCTCAGCTTTTGGAAAATAACATTTGAGGTTGTGAGAGTGCTGGTTTTAACAACACTTTCAGTAGTGCTTTCTGTCTCTAGTTGACGTTTCTAAGTATAAAAATGGTTTCCATATAAAACCCTGATCATCGTCATAAAGAGTGCCTTCAAACAAAGGCTGCGAGTTTTAAAATAGATGTTGGGTACATCTGGCCATGCCCTTAATGTTTGTTTTAGTTTCCTTGTGAGGTTTTGTTAGGGAGGACGGAGAGTTCTCTACTCCTGCGTCTCTCAGCTTGTTCGCTCCAAATCACCTCAAAGCAGCTGAAAATTATTGAGGGAAATTAATTTGATATTCTTCTCTCCAGTGTTAAAGTGAGAGAGTTTATTCTCATATTTGCAATTTTTTCCTGTTATATCTCACTATGAGCTACGTCTCCTACTGATTCCTGTTAAAATCAGAAGCAGCAGGTACCGCTACCATTGCAGTTAAATTAAAAAGCCGAACATTCCTCTCATCCTTCCCCAACAGCTGTGCAAAGGTAGGACAGATGCATCCCATCATCTTGCCAGTAAGCACTTGGGATTCATCCACGCTAATTATAATCTACCAGCTTGCTGATTGGGTTTCTTTATCTCTAGGTAATTGTGAGCTCACACGTTTATCCAGCACTGAACCGATTACTGATCATCATCCCATTGCCGAACAAGTGTCATGACCAAGGATGGATGTAACTTATTATTTACTCATATTACTGTAACTGAGTAGCTTTTACTGTGTACATTTTATGAAAAAGTATTGCACTGAGCTACATTTTAAACCCATGACAGTGCACACTGTGTTGGCTCACTGCAGGCCTAAGCATCAAGAACTGGACAGTAATCCAACTTTACTTTGCTGGTGCACATTTTTTGTAATTTTTGAATTTCCAACTAAAAGTTCAAATGAAAGATCTAGTTTTGAATTTTGTGCTCTAATCATTTTGTTAGATGGGGAAAAAAGTCCCATCTAATAAAAGTATTGTTTGTAAAAAAAAAAAAAAAATTTTTAAAAAA
>OMLB01003597.1:5635-25147 GCA_900302555.1 Myripristis jacobus
TTGGAAGGGGGGTCCGGGCGGAGGTGCACTAAGCCGCCTCTCAGCCGCCACAGGCCAGCGCTGGGGGTGTTGGAATGAGCAGATATGCTCATTTTGATCCACTGAGGTATAATAATTGATGATCAGCCCTGCTGTCGCGTCTGTGAGTCACTGGTCCGTGCAATAATACACCCTCTAATGCAACACATTGCGGTGTGGACAGAGGTGCCATGGGGGCTCCTGCTGGCTGGGTCCTATTTCATGTGGTATAGTGGATGATTGAGGTAACATCGGGCTATATAGTACATAGTAGAAAAAGTTTTTTTTTTTCTCCCACAGTAGGTCACAATAAATGTTGGATGCGTGAAAAAAATATATCCTGAGGGTGTTCTAGGAACACTTTTCAAAGTTGAAGCTGTCTTTTGTGATGGCCAGTGGCCCTCCGAGCTGTTGGATAGCACTGATCTGTTGTATATCTTTCATCAAATATGTCGCTATGAGCAGCTGATTTGAATTAAAAAGAATGAGAGAAAGCTTTGTTGGTCCTGGACTCGCATATACAAATATTAACACGTAGCTGTGTGCAGCGAGGCACCCACAGATTTGGCACGTATGCACAAACACACACACCCTCACACTCACACACACAAACAGGCATGCAGACGCACGCATGCATACGCACACACTCACACACAAACACACCTTGATCTGCATCTAGCCGAACAAACCTCCCACGTTGTAGAGCTCCCGTTAAGAACAGAAATCTCCAGCACAAAGCACTACCATTGACAACCCAAGGGCCTTTGAAAGCCTCCAGTAGCTGCCTTTTCTTCAGCGCGATTCTCCTGCTGCAAAACATCAAACATTAACACAACAGCCCAACGTGATAACATTCCAAAACTCAAACAAAAAGTCTCTGCACTTTTCTCTCCATAACCAGGTCTTGGATATTGTCATTGCCTTTTTTTTTTTTTTTTTCAAAAGTAATACGAAACAGTGGAAAAGTTAAGATTTCAGAATAAATTCTAGAGAATCGATACAGGCTGCCATTATCCCGGCCACACTGAACAACGTTTAAACCACCGAGCAGCTTTGTCTGTCCCAAACAGGAGCTCTGTTCTGTGTTTGTTGTCATTGTCGACCGTCAGTGATCCGATCAAATTTTAATCACACAATTTGAGATCATTGATTTCAGTTTACCACAGATTGTGTTGTATGAAAGATTCTTCTTTTTTCCTCCATCAGTGGCAATTACTCAACAATACAGCTCAATATTGCAGTGTATTGGACGGCGCAGCATTTGCAAAATACTGCGGTTGGTCTGCCTCAGTCTCAGTAATTTGACAGTCATTCCGTATCTGACAGCATGTTTGGACATTCTGTAACAAACGTGCGCCTGCATACATTTATACACATGCACATGTACAGTAGACGCACGCTCTCAAGCAGAGGCTAATTAATTCGCTATACTTATGCAGGACACACATACACACACCGAATTCAGCGGGTGGGTCCTTCCCTTCTGGTTAATGTTATATGGCTTTATTGATTTCACTGTGCAGGATAAGACAAGCACACTGTTTGACATTTCCACTGCACTGGATCTCCATGGTTAACCATACATTGCTCTCCACTGTAGTCTCTGCAGTTTGCAGTTTTCCAGACTGGCTTCAATAGCAAATACTTCTGGGTCAAGGGGACAAAGTGGTCCTATTCAAAGGCTTGTTGTGACAATCTGTGCTCCTCCTCTGAAAAAAAAAAGAAAAAAAAAAGAATACCATATCCTCTGGACATAAAATATTTTCAGTGCAGCGCCTACATTTACAAAAGTAATTATTCTGTAGATGTATGCCGCCTACAAATTAAGAGTTGTGGCGTTTAAGCTTGTTTTACATCATCTCACACATGGGCCCCGTTACTTTCTGCCTGCTGATCTTTTTGCCATTTCTAATTTAACATTTTTTATTATTATTTTATTGCAAACGATTAATATTAACATTTCTGAAATCAAACGCACATAGTTTCACCGAACCCTGGCGAAACCCATCTGTCTTACCTTTGGAGCATCTGCCATCGCTTGCAGGGCCGTCCACCTCACGAGTCACAGGGACTTAGGGACATCTGTCCCAACAGATAGAAAATCAGGATAGGGCCATCTATTCTGTTAACGCTCCACTGAACTCTGTGTTATGTTCACCATAATTTGCTTTTGGTTGCTGCAGCATCCCGGAATATTGCTTTGCCGCAGCTCAGACAAAGTCGGTTGGTTGTAATGTGTCCCTTTTCAGCCATTCTGCGAGCAGATAATTTGATAAACCCCCAGACGTAATGGCTATGCTGCATCCTGATAAATGTGGGTAATATGACAGGGGATAGAGGATTTCCCTAACAATTTCTGAAGAGGAGTTTGGCTATTAGGATGATTTGATATTTTTTGGAGAGCGGACATTTGATCTGCAGGGAATGTATTTTGTTGTCATTCACGGTAACATTGTATGACTTTTCTAGTGCCGGGAATTGACGCACGCAGTGTATTGTCTGCATTGTTTCAGCCTTTTTGTGTAAATGTGCATGTAGCATTTGGATGCGTTGAGGAATAAATTGTTTCTCCAGCTCCGGCTATACTACCCACGTGCCATGGGGAGATGCAAGGAGTAGGGTTACAAACACAAATTGCACACAAAGCACACAGTGCTCCCTTACACTGTTATAGTCCTATATGCTCTTTAAATTTCCTCATGCACGAGCTCTCTCCACTGCACACATATCCATAATACCCTCTTACATATTCTTGAAAACAGAAATCAGAATACATTTTGTGAAACTGACCATACAGTGACCCAAAAGGGCACTGAGCCATTCCTCCTTCTCTCCCCTTGCTTCCTCTCAATCTTCTGAGGGTAAAACGTGTCAGCTGTTCTTCGTATGGTAAAATATGCTATCTACGCCTGCAAGTCTATGAACGAGTTGCGGGTTAATCCTCATGAATACGTGACTTTGTGTGCATGAATAAATAAAAAGCTGCTCACTGGGTAATTGAGGTGCCGTGCCACTAACAAACGAGGACACAATTTGTAAATGGGATTTTTTTCCCCTGATCTAGACCCGTGGTGATTTATATCAAATTAAAGCATTTACTACAATCATGAGATGAGCATATTCCGTCCTCCCTCTCACAACCCCCTCCTGAGTTTGTTCCAGCACTGAGGCACCAAATCTTCCATGTTGTGGTATGACTTGTTTAACATATCTTTGTTTTTTTGAAAAGTCCGCAGTGATATGCCCAGAGATGAGCCGCTATAGTTTCCTTCTTATGTAAATAGACTATAAAAAGAAGATATGATATTCAAATGTTGGATTCTTCCCTGAGGATGTTAGAAAAGTTCTATTATGATTCTCTTACTGTATGTTATTACTTGATTTAATTTCACAGAGGCTGAAGTGTAAAAAAAGAGGAAAGAGCACTGCGTGATAACTTTTGTGCCCGCTGGCAGCAAGTACATGAACAAGCCCTGATTCAAAAATGATTTAAGTCAATTGAATGCCTGACAACAAGCGAAACACTTGAGGGACCCAAATATTAACATTACAAAACAACATACCTGGGAGATTTACTGTACAGTTCAGATATACTTTCATCCCCCTTGGTGTGCTTTACCATTTTCAAAAAGTTATAGAAAACTTTGGATTTACAAGAGGCCTGATACGGCAGATGCAGTTCGATTTTCAGCTTTTTTTTTTTTTCTCCAAAGATTTTTGTCCATAATTCCACATTGAAGCCCACACAAAAAATAGAGAGGCAGAGTATTCATTGTAGATGTCAGTCCTGGATGTCATGATCTTGGCTTTGATATATTTATCAGCATACTAGAAGACTTCCATAGGCATTTTTTAAAAATATGTATCCAAGAAACAATGCATAATGCTGAACTGCTGTTGAACTGCTGAACTGCCTTTTTTTCTATTGGCTGTTGTCTGTGATCAAACGGTAACTCTTATCCTGTAATGGCAAACTTATGTTTTGTTAATATTATTTGAATTACATGGACCTTTTAGGAAATAGCTGAACTCCTATACTGTTAGAAATGCGGAAAAAAGGACCATACCAGTGATTTTGCATTTTTAGTGTAATATCTACAGATATCACAGGTCTTTTCCCAAAGCAAAGAGAACTCCGATACAGTTTTCCTGCCTTTTATCCAGCCACTGATTTTCATTCACTCTACTATGATATGAAAATTAACTTTGAGAGACTTCAAATTTTCTTCACATCAGTATTCCATCACTGTACTGAAGTCATCCACATTCAGTTTCCTAAAAGCAACAGCACTATTGTGAGTAAAACGATATCTCTGCCAGAAAATAGTCCCCGTGTCCCTGTTTGCTTTACGTAGCCAATTATCAGTTGTGTGGTTTAAGAATGCTGATGGCTTTGTTAGCCACAGATGCAGAATATTATACGGTGGATGTTTCAACAAAAAACTCATATTTAAAAAGGGATTTTGTTTTTGTGAAATCCTAAGCATCCCTGCATAATTTGCAAAATGGTATGTTGCAGTGTAAAATGTGGCTAAATGGGCCAAACATTCACAATCACTGGTATGGTCCTTTAAATCACCAGTAAAAACAGACATTGTTGTATTTATTGTGGCTTAATCTTTCTCCAGACGAAAAAATGTAATAAAGATGCCACCCTATTAAAACTGATGTTTGATATCTTTATCTTTAGATACCTTCAGTTGCTATGAAGTCAAGCTTGCGTTGGCTGAGGGATTGACAGAACAATTATCCTCTTTAACACCAGAAACCCGGTGATAGATGATACCTTCTATCTCAGGAGACGAGTGTTATATTGGCACACAATTTGGGTGGCGTTTACGGTAACAGCGAAAATACACAACTCTGAGGATACTTATCTCACAAGATCTGATGACGAAGAATGCCTTGGGAATGATATAATCAAACTCAGATAGGGCATTTATAGCTTTTAGCCTGTCATTTACCTCTGCGCTACACTTTTTTTCTGGTGTTCAATATCCCACCAAAGCAAGCCTTGAGAACTGCATTGATTTCAATGGGGTCCTCTTCGCCAGTCTTGCCCCTCACGCCTAGTGCTTGACCCACTTATTTTCTCATCTTTCCCTGTTTTCTCATGAGGGTTATGCTGGCGCGCTGCTTTTCCCATTACAGAGTGGATGCGGGCCAAGTATGATCTTGTTGCACACACTCTCTTTCTGTCTCTCTCTCTCTCTCTCTCTCACTCTCTCTCTATTGCTGTCTCTCTGAATGAGTTAGGTGATACCTGCTCAGCCAACATGATAAATCACCAGACAAATTGACATATGTGCCACAGGAGAGACCATCTTTAAAGGAGTCGTAGAACACTGCATATGCTATAAGGGTTTCAGCCATGATGGGTATTGACAAAGCACTGAGTTTAAACTAAACTAAGAGCCCTCTGTGTTCTGCTCACACTGATCCAGTAATGCTATAAAAACATCACACAATATACCTTAATTTATGAGTCATGCCATCATTGTTTGCCTTGCTGGCTTTGCGGGAGAGCTTTTATAGCAGTTCACGACAGAGAACACTATCGGGGGAAAAAAACTGTGAAACAGCATCATTTGTGGATGTACAGCATAATTATACCATTCATTGCAGCTTTTTCATTCATACATAATATATTGGGTATTTCACTCAGAGGTGCTTCTTTATAAGCGCAAAACCTCGCCCTCTTGTGTTTAGAATTCCCTAAAACAAAAAAAAATGTGATTTTTTCTAATTGATACTAGCTGAACCAAAGAGGATAAGACTGCGAGAAGGCATGCAGGCAGCAGAGTTTAAGCCTGGAGTTTAGGTTCCTTTGGAAGGCTGCATAATATTTCTTAATAGGGTTGAAAGCAGGCTTGAGGCAGGTCTGTGGAGATCCCCCTTCCTCTCCCGGATTATCATTTTTAAGCAGCTTCCTTGGGAGCATCCAGAATGAACATTATAAGAGCCAGGATGGAAAGAAATAGACCTTACCAATTTAGTTATTTCACCAATTTACTTCCTTTCATATGATTTCCAAAACTCACTGCACACCGTCATTCATGCGAGTTCTGGCTCATTCGTCCCAAAAGCAAAAGCATTTTGAGTTTCGCCTTGTTGTGCCAACTACTCGCTTGGACATATTCTCTTTTTCTCCATCTGACACATTCTCCCCTGGCACACTGCAGTGCTATCCATGTATTTAATACAGGCTGTGCAAGCCTTGCCATCAGAATAATGCAGATACAATGCTTTGCACTTGATTTGTTTTTATTAATGGTGGGGGAATAGCATAGCAATATTCTCAGAACCTAGTGTTGATGCAAAAGCGTAGAATTTTTTTTCCTTTAAGAATTCATATAAAACTTCAATATTGAGAGAAGCAGCAGAACTCTGACACTCGTGATAGTAAAGGAAAGAGACTTTTGGCAAAGAGTGTCAGTGATATCTCCGTGGACTTCACAGCAAATATCAGAGAGGCATCTCACTTTATTGTTTTATGCAGCTGACATCCATGGAGTGATACATATGCAGCTTTGAGAAGCCTTGTGAGCATGTTGCAATATTATATTGAATCTGATGGTGAAACACAGTTCAATACTATTGATCTGCTACTATTAGTGGAAGCAGAGCTGCAGAGGATCATCGCATGCATTGTGTGGGGCCGCATTTTCAGCCGAGTGTCGAGGTCAGACGTTTAAGACAAACCCCTCTCTTCCTAGGAGCGGCTGGAAGTTCGGAACTTGTTCGGGTACCTCTTTCTGATCTTCCTTTCACAGCAATAGGATTTGCATTTTTCAATACAAGCAGGATTTGAGCAAAGAGTGTGATTGCTCTCTTTGCTAGTTAAATGTTTAAAGAAGACATGCAATTTGAATTGCTGCAGAGCTCATCAATATGAGATTGGACTAGTGGAGGGAAACAAAATGTAAGGAGGCAGCCTTGCACTCACCATACCCAAATGTAGCACTCCATTTCCCTCCCATGCCAACACCAGGATAGATTTTCAGGAAACAGACCTTAGGCTGCTATACCTTCTGAGGATTTTCCCTGATATCAACAGCATAAATACTTCTAATATGTATCAGAGCATCTGCAGTACAAATCTGGGGCAAAAACAGAATGGCTTCTAGGAGACAGACTGAATGATTAATATTGCATACATTTTTAAAAACGTATGCAAAGCACGGCTTGCATATTGATGATCCAAAACCAGTGAATAGAACTTTTTTCAAAAACGTATTGATAATGTATGACTCCGACACTGTCAGTCAATCATGTTTTCAGCATTTCAGTCCAGAGATAATGTTGTTATTGTCAATAATAACTCAGATAAAGCATTGTGTTCTCAACATCCATCTGGGAAAACATTCGTAGGGCCTCCGAGCTTGTTAGCTGTCACTCAGAAAATGATCCAATAGCATTCAAAAGGCTCCTGAAAGCCCTCCTGTTGTTTTCTGGCCCCAAATCCTGCTGTGCTTGAAGATGTGTCTGCAGCAGCAAATTATTAAATGGTATTTCTCAATCCCAAGGGTTGTCAGCAGCCCTGCCACAAATAGAATTTCCCAATATAATAATGATTACTAGAGGGAAGGGACAAAAAGAGGAACTGATATGAGATAAACAGGGACCATACAAGCAAACAAGGGGGCTGAGCCATGTGACAACTATCCTCTCCTCGTGTTATCCCTTCTAATGTCAGCCTGGCACAAATTTGACTGATAATCAAGCCCTGTTCGAACACAAACGTTGCCCAACGGAAAGGAATAATTTGTATGGAGAGACAGTCAGAGTTCAATAGACTTTCTGTCATCGACTCCTTCAGCTGATAAAATGCACAAGGCAGCAAGGCGAAAGGGAGCCATTTGCAGAGTTGACAGATTCCATCATGGATGACTTTAGCATACCTGAGCGCTGTTCTTTCCCTGCCTTCTGCGTGCCCTCTGCGAGCGAGAGGGGTGATGAATCAGACTTTATGGGCCTTCAGAATGCCAGAGAGGCCAATCTGTGCGAATGGCTGTTAAAATCCGACATAACTTGACCAGGCCCTTTTAACAAGCTCTAAGCCATACTACACCCACAGACCAGACCACACATTTGTATCATTCTCTAACATACTTTGCCCTGATAAGCTGCCTGCTGAGTTGCTGAATAACAAACTTAGCTGCTACTGTACATTATTGTGGGAAGCAAATATTTCTCTCGGCAATTGGGTTCATGCTCTGCCTTGACTCACTGCCTGACTTTTCATTGCTGCTTCCAGTGATGGAAGAACAATAGCCTCTGATCCCAGGCTCAATTATGGTGGGTTTTCCTAAAACCGCTGTTGAGTTCATTGGCTATTAGCCATTTCGGCGTCCTCGCCCTAAATTCTTCCTTCTAATAAAAGACAACTTAAAAAGAGAGAACGCATAATCAAATTATGCAACGTCTTTCCTGGTTTTTATTACAATGGCTGGGACAGGAGGGGAAATTGAAGTGCTACCTCATTGTTTCATTATTATCTGAAACTGATGAGATAATCTCTTTGATGCTGTTTCCCTTTCATCATTAAAGCCCCCAAAGCACGGCAGGGAAGCAAAATATACACACACAAATCACAAAGTTAGGACTATTAAGAATCAGAAAAAATGGTAACTTAATAGAAGGAATTAATGTGACGGCCACAACCGAACATTATTAATCAAATGAATTCATAAGCTTACACAAGTAAAAAATGTACTGTTTTTATTCACTTCTCTGGAGCAATTTGTGAATGATTGTTTATGTTTTAATGCAGTATCTGTTAGTATTAGAGTTAACAAAGCGTGTTGTTCACCCATTATTTATTTGCCTCTCAATTACTGGACTTCAATTTAGACTATATTATGAACATTTTGCATGGTATCTCAAAGCATGATCAATGACAACATTTCCAACTGGCTCTATAACTCTGATAACAGTAGTGATTTGTGACAGCCAGCTGAAGTTTAAAGACTTAATCCAAAAACAAAGGCACTTAATGCATTTCCAACCTCCAACTGTTTGTACTGAGTTTCATCATACTGACACAAAGACTAATTTTAATGTCAGAACACTTTCACAGTTTACACTTACCACAACTTGTGAATCAAAACTTACAGGAAACCCACACCTTCAAGAGACTGTTAAACCACAGTTTATTAACTGATGACTAATATTAATTATTATCTGACATGCTTTGGAAGCCTTGGCTACACAGGTGCAAGCAAGTAAAGCATAATTCCCATGTGACTCATAGTACAGAGCATGCTCAGCGATCAGTCAGTGGGGAAGTAGAAGAAGGCAAAAATATATCCTAATCTGACGGCTTCAGGTATTTTAATGTGATTATTTATAATCTCAGTGGGGTTTAATCTGATGATCACAGTCACAGTATGGCATTTAAATGAACCGTCTTCTAATCAGAATACTTAAATCAACAGATTAACAGGGTACTAGGGGTGCAGTTAAACATAGGTCGTGTTTATCGGGCAAGTGTAGGACTAATGTAATTTTCTCATGCATCTCTAGCAAAGTAGCTTCATTTTACAACAGAAATCTCACCGCCATTGCTAGTAAATTGTAAAGAAAAATTGTCAGCAGCAGCCATTATCCATCTAACTCATGTTGAAACTGCAAACAGAATCCTTATTTCTTCCCCCTGTTGTGTTCTTTGTTTACCTGCTTTGCTGCAACGTCATATGGAGAGCTTCTTGTAACTGTAAAAGCCACTTTTTTTCTTGTTCGTCATGTTGCCTTGACAACAGATTTGGCTGATGCAGGGTGCAATGGGGCACAACTGTTAGAAATTGGGCAACAGAGAAGGGCGGATTGATTCACAAACATGTTAATAGCACCTGGACTGGGATTTCTGATGTCTCCTCACTCTGATCGTCTCTGAATATTTTGTTGATGTTGTGAAGTCACATTTTCACGTGGACATATTTTCGCACGTGTATGTATTTGTCTGTGTATGTGACTGTGTGTGTGTGTCTGTGTGTGCATTTCGCCAGTGGTCTGGCAATCATAGGGAATAACACAGCTCCATGATTGCACACCGCCCTTGAACAAATCTATTCCCAGTTGAACTCAAAACAGCCCGAGGCCCCTCTCACCAAACTCTGTATTTTTGCTGTATACATTCTGCTATAGGTGGACAAGAAACATGAACGGAGAAAAAATGTTGGTGTTTGCGGCACTAAATTAAAGAAAGACACCTATAATATGCTCAATGCAGCCACACAAAAAGAAAACATTAGCAAAATTGATCACTTGTTATGCACTAATAGGGATTTGCTTTTATAGCATAGCAGCACGTCACAGAAACAAACATTTATGCCATTTGTCAAATTTCAAGTGTAAAGTCACCATCATCACCCTCCTCATAGTCATGCATTGAATTAAGCAGTCTTCAGACAAATATGGTTTGGTGAATGCCAGGTTAAGTCTTGTTTTCATTCGTAAATCAGCTGGTCTTTTTTTTTCTGGAAGCATTTTAGATCTGACGTGCTTTTTCTTCTTGTTAAATGTCACTGACAGGTTTTGACATGAAAACTTAAGTTAGCAGTATCCAACCTGTCATACTGTATTTGTAAACAGCTTATGTTTCCTTTTCCAAGCTTAGGGGAAAGGAGGTGAAGCCTGACAGCAGACAAGGGTTTTTAACAAACATCACCACATGCATACATAATGCCCCATTTCTCGCAAAAAAGAAAAACGTCTGCCGCTCCATTTAATGTGTAGCATTTTTCTCAGCGCCCAGGGGATACCTTCTGTCCACAGCGCGTAAGAGCTGCATCCCCCATACTTAGTCACTCAGAGTCCAGCCTCAGTATATGGCAACGTACTTCTCCACTCCACCATATCTGTGGATCAAGGGAATGAATGATTTAGCATAATGAGATTATGCTTCCTGTGGAATCAATGTGCCCATGCGGAGTCAACAATCCATCTCATGATGAATTGCTCCTAGTTTTTGCTGGGTGAACTTTGGATCACTGGACAAACTTTGAACGTGATGCATTGGCTACATCAGCTGCTACATGCTGTGTCCGTGTTGCATGGATATTGATTGATGTTGCCGAGTTCTACAATTGCTGTCCTGCGCGGCAGTCGACAAGACCGGTAGAAATCCTGTGGATTTCAACGTCTCAAGCAGGTTTAACTCATCAGCAGTATAGGCATCTCTTAGGGGCCTTGGGGAGTTGGGATGGAGATACATCAAGGGCAGGTGTGAGGAGACAGATGACCCATGACCTGGCTCCCGCTACCTGACCTTGGAACGAGATTTCTGTCTCCAAGCTGGGGCTTAAGTCTTCCTCACTAGATCAATTTGATGATGCATAGGTGGCTGGTGGGGAAGCTTGGGATAAGGGTTCAATACTTAGGTGTAAAAAGACACAGGGGACATTGGGCAGTTGTTTAAAGACACTTCTCCTCTGTTTTCTCCACAAGGTTTGTTTGATGAACTTAATTCAGCGGAACACATGGGTGGCACTGCTCTGCCAAACACCCCAGTATGCCAGCACATGTAGTTATGATCAGTCCCAGCATTCCCTCCCACACTCTTTGCATTCTCAGCTATTAAATACTTAAAGACCCAGTCTTTGACTGCAGTGTGGTGTTCCAACACTGTCATCTCTGTACAGTCTGCAGCAGGCCAAGTTTTAGATATATTCTGATGCTTTGACATGTTTGTTTACTTTAAAAAAAAATTTAAAAATGAAATAAAATTGAAGAACATTTCAGGATTTGTTTTTTTTTTGTTTTTTTTGTTTTGTTTTGTTTTGTTTTTTATTGAATCCAATATTCTGTTTTCATACATTGTGTACCTGTGCATTAGTAACTAGGTGGCATGCATGGCTAAAGCCTGAACCAGGTGGTGGTTTGGAATTTCTCACCTTTGGAAGGAGCGAAAGTAAGCAGATGGCAGGCCTTTAGGGTCCATAGCACATTGTCGACAACGAATTACAGTCCAGAGGGGAATGGGATGGCTGATAACCTCCATCCCTTGGTTCCATCTGCTGAATCCTAAGCAAGGACAGTGCATGCAGACACGCAAACCCAACCGTTGACATCTTGCATGTCTGATGGAGAGTTTTACAAAGGCTGAATGGGGAAGATTAAGATGTTTTAAGAATGCATTACATAGTTTTCCTGAGTAATTCTTCTTTTGTTTGTTTTGATGGTGTAAAACCTGATAATTTAACAATAGAGTAATTATTGAAATTTCAAAACTGGGCACAAATTAATTAATTTTCCTCATTCTTTTGTGGCAGATTGTCCTTCATCTCAGTGGGTGGTGTATGGCGCTAATACAGTCAGCATTAGGGGACTGTTCACTGCTGTGACCACCTGTAATACAATATATACACACTCAAGGTACTATATTATGCTGGTATAAAAATAGTAGCTGCTAAAGCATATTTATCACCAGATAAACAACATTTTTTGCTTAAAGAGTTATGTTATTTCCCAATTCTAATAAATGTACAAAAGCCTGTGATAAATCTGTCAAAGTTATGATGCAACAGGGCCAAATTAGATGTGCAATGAAAAGGATTCAGCCTGGCATCTGGTACCTTCAACACAAAACAATTGCCAGTCTATGTTTTCAGGACATTTATTCAAAGCCCCGCTGTATGGCGCATGGGGTGATCTAGAAAGAAAAGACTTGAAATAGCAAGCAAAGGCATTGTCTGAAGACATATGCCAAGACTGTCTTTTGTCCTGCTGAAACAAAGTGGTTCGTCATGTTCTGTACATTCACCAGGTTTCAAAATAAGCTTTCATCACAATGGGACTATCTGAATCCTATTGTGGCAGAACAAGGCAGTGTTCTCGGAATCAAATAGAAAAGGAATAATGTTGTATCTAATTGCGGTCCCCTCGCTATATTCTCCAACTGGGTATAATCTAGCTCCATTCATGCTCATGCTAATCACAACATAGACGTTACTGCAGAATTACCACCACACATAATTCTGGCTATTATAACTGCACAACAGGAATTGGCAGTAGCCCCTGAAGCCATTAGTATAAACGACAGAGATACAATATGTTTATACAAGTTGCCGTCATTCACGTCAAACGCATTGTGGGCTACAAAGAGAGCGGGCAGTAGAAAGTCACCTCCTCCACTGCTATTGAAATTGCAACTGCAGCCACCCTCCTCGCCTTTTACAAAACACGCTGCCTCCACAATATTGTTTCGCCTGTTTGTATGTGACAGGAGGTCCGCTCTCTCGCCATGCTTCTGCGAGGAGCGGGTACAGTAAGAAATCAAAGCCTCTGCCGAAACAACAGCTGTTTGTACTTATGTAATGTCTGCAGGATGACTGTTCATATCCTGGCTCGTTGAAGCTGTCACAAGTCATTAATCTTGTGCCTGTCTGTGGGGCCACTCTGTCAAGTTGTTTTTGGACATCTGTGGCTACACTGAGACGGGGCACATCATTTAAACAGGGTACCTCGAACCTTCACTCCTACAGGATCCCTTCAACTAATCTGATATCACCTGCACCTTTTACTTTGTGTTTGAAGCTTGCTAATTAACATGTTGCATTTCTTTGCTGTCTCTGCTCCTCAGTGAATGTATTTTTAAGCCTGATACATCAGCCTACAAATTCTGTTTTAATTCACACTGATCTTTATAACATGATATTTTTATGTTTTGCTTTTGAAGGCCTGTTCAAAGAGCACTAGGGAAAAAATATAAAATATCAAGTGTGCACTAAAGAAACCCATTACCCATTTCTGGATGGTGGGAGTTTATATATGTCTCTTCAACCCTTTTGCAAAGCTGCGTAGTTGTAGGGCGAGTGTATTGCGGGTAACACACTGTAACAGAGAGCCCTGTGTCGAGGTACCTCAGAGCCGAGAGCACATCAAGGGGCTTAGCTGCAGCATTAGTGATGTCTTAAGTAACTTTTCAATGCAGCAAGACGTTGAATAGAGACACTAGGGGAGACTATGTGCCCTCTACTGGTAGCTAAAAGTACAGTACTGAGGAGACTCTGGTTGAGATTTCCTGTAGTGCTCCCTTGATACAACCTGACTATTTGGATTGACTTTTTTTAATGCAACAAAGATATGTGGCAAAGGGATAGAGGTAAATGTGTGATATGTGTTTTGTGTTCAAGAATTTTATGGCCATTTTGTTCCATTTTGTGACATCTCCCATGTATTTGCAGTATTGACAGAGGTACTTACTTATGCAAATGTTTTATCTTGCATAATGTGCCAAGTACACTTGTTTAATCTGATTAATTACTGCTATGAGTCATGATGACACCTAATCTGAATGAGATGGGAATTGGGGGAATACAATTAAGAGTTGAGAGAAGGTAGGATTTTCTATCTATCTGTCTTTCTCGCTTTCTTTCTTTCTTTCTTTTTTTTTTTGATCTGCTTATTGCAGATATTTTGCAAATTGGAACAAGTGAATAATAAAAAGCATTGAACCGTTAAAGTGAGATGTACAGTTTGGCTCAGTGCATAATTGCTTTTTCAAAGACCAGCCTTGGAAGTAATTAGAGGTCGAAGTGAAAACACTAAACATTGAGATAATCAGCCTGCCATTAGCACCTTGGGGGCTGTATTTTGTTATCAGCTTGACCCTACTTGGGAAACGTACTCTCACAGGTTTATTTGCGGACCTTGCTCTGTTTAGCCCCAAAGTGTTAATGGGTTGATTAGTGCAAAGGTCGTCATGTAATACGCCCAGCATATTCGTGGCCCAGGAACTTAATGACCAAACTACAATGGATGGCATCATAGCCTCAGTGAGACCGTTATGTCTCAAAGCCCTATGGTGAGCAGCGTTAACTAATTAGCTGCAGTTTGTTTTTACTGAAACAAAATCTCATTTTATTGCTTGACCTTTAATGCTTTCCATTGACAAACTTGTGATTGAGTGTGAATTTCATTACAGAGAGAAACTCATCTTCATTGATCAGGTTGCTAAGGGAGAGAAAGACTGAAAGGTGGATTCTGGTGATTGTAACCGCAATCAGCGGGGTCCAAACCACCATGTCAAGTCAACAGCCTCTCATCTGTGTATATTTCAATGTGATGGCGCTGGGGTGGGGATATTTGAAGCCCAGATACACAGAGTAACGTAAATGAGTACATGCTAATGTGGAATCTGGTTGGCACTGGAAACTAAAAGTGTCTCGGCGAAGATATGGGCTGCATTGAAATTATGTATATAAATATTAACTAGTATGGTTATGAAGAAATGCAGCATTTCATGTGGTCCAAACACAGCTGTGGTTGTTGGATGACCGCATCATTTGGCAGTAGATATTGGGTGTAAATAACAGTGCAAATAAATAATACACTGTATGCCTGATTTCACATGCTAGTGCCTTGATAGCTTTAAAGAAAAACAATACATTGCTCTGTATGCAGTCATGCAGCATTATTTCTGGTTAATTTAATTTATTTATTTCAACTTCAATAATTGATGCGCCATCCATGGATCGTTCTTTTCACATGGAGGGAAGACAGCATCCTATTTAATTTTGTTATTTTCCCATTAAAACTTGAGAAAACATCAAAGGCAGAATGATTTAATTAACAATGTGGAGAGTCTGTGTACAGCCGTCTGCATTTTGCAAATTACTCTTTGCAGAGAATAAGAGACTTATCAGGTCCATACAGACATCACTGAGCACCTCAAAAGAAGTTGTGTTGACACAAGGATGGGGAAAATACATGTCTCCCCCAGACAGAATTATCCACTTCACAGGTATTTTCAGTTTATAGTTTCCAGGTTGGAAAATTAATACCTTTTCTTCTTCTGCCAGTAGAGTTTACAAGTCTTTGTTGTGCACTCTGTGAAGTAGGGACTGAATGAGAGGTAGAAGGGGGGTAAGTATTGCATATGGAATTTCATAGTGGTTTGTCTCCAATAGCATTTCAGTTGTTAATAATTGTTTTTGACTAGAATGTGTTTCTAGGAAGTTGTTTCTTAATGATTATTCCCCACTTGCCACTTGTGTTTGGGAGCTTTCAGTCTGTTTATCACCATTCATAGCTATGATGTATAATAGCTCAGCAAACCCTGTGAAGTGCTCTCAACATGTTTAATAATGACAATGAATAATATTTCAGATGAAAATGGAAAGAAGTATCAGCCAGGGCGTGTAAACCACTTTAAATGGTAATTGTCCCACCTTGCTCTTTAAAGACCTATATGAATCAAAGAGCAGTTGAAATGAAGGGGATAGAAGGCAGACATATTCTTAGCAGTCTCTAAGCACTGGACACATTGTTAAATTATTTGAATTCTGCAGAGTAGTTTTGTTTGAATGTCTATCATACAATATTGTTGTGCATGCTGTTTGTTGAAATCCCCATTGTTTACTTAAGGTGAGGTATGATGTCTGAATACCTTTTACTAATGGACAGAAATGGCTGGGGTCACACGCAAGCAAATTAGTAAATTAGATTTTTCTAGCTGCTAAAAGAGATGGATGGGCAATACCCAACCTTCCTTTAGTCAGACTACAGTATGTTGACTTCCTGAGAGCCAAGGCAAATAAATCAGAGTGGATGTGTGGGATAGGAGAGAGATAATGAAGCAACTGCTGCAAATCTTTCTGCGACAAACCCTCACAGGTTGATGTTTAACATAAGGACTGGTTTTTAGACTGCACTGCATTCCCCATAGCTTTTCAGTGGCCCCTTCCCTTGTTGTGTGGATAAACTGCAGTCAAACTTTCTTGATCCAAACTAGTTGATGCTATTATAAAGCAGAGTGTGGGTGTGTGTGTTGGGGGGGGGTTGCTGAGAAATGAAATCTAGACAAACATATAGAAGATGCAAGGAGATATACATGTAGGTAGGTAGAAAGAGAGATGGAGAATCTTATTTTCTTTCTAGGGGTGACACTTTTTGCCAATTCAATATGTACCTATGTTTTGTTGCAACGTGCCTCCTCCAGCTTGACATTTCTGGGTTAGAAGTGCCTATTACAACTTACTATTGCCATGTCTCACATGAATTCACATTAACACATTTCCGCTGCAATAATCTTTTTTCACTCTCAAGAGCCAATCTTGCTCTATTCTGGTCCTGAGCAGGCCATCAGGTGTAAAAAAGAAAGAACAAGGCAGAATATTGTTGTACTAGAAATGTCACATTTGATAGAATCAGCCCTAATTACATGCACATACTAAATTGTTCTTCAATGCCTGCACATAGTGTTGGTTAATATTATACTTTGAATGACAATTTAAAGGACAAATTCGCTATTTTGGAACCTAGGCCCTATTTACAGATTATCTGCTATCATTCTTAGACCATCATTTCAGCAGAAGCCTCAGCACTGAGATAAACCATAACTATTGACAAAATACTTGGTTATATCTTTTTCAAAGGCATTTACAATTCCGCCATTGACCCCTGTTGTTGCTGAGTGGGAGCCCGCAGCACATTGATATCAGGCTCAATACTGAAGCCACGGATGAAATGATGGTCTCTACGTCTGAGGATGATGCCAGATATTCTGTTACTAGGGTCTAGTTTCCAAAAATTGGCGAACTTGTCCTTTAATTGACTTTATATCATGGGAGAATGAGGAAAAAACAGTCGGTGCTTAATCATCTATCACAGCTTAAATCAATCTAGTTCTGTGAGGAACCAGTGGATTGCCGAGACAGGCATTGAAACTAGCTGTGAAAAACCCTTTTTAAGGTGTAGCTCTTATGCTTTGATACCCATACTGATTTTACCTTGCACCCTGACTGTTTATTGCAGATGATAGGTGAGGGGTGGGGGAGAAGGAGTTGACTGGTTGAATGTCATAAATCAGCATTAACTCTCAGCTCTGAGCTATTGACTGATGATTCACCACGGCTGCATCTCCTCTGACTCTAAAATGAAACGCAGCAGCGGCAACAACGTGAGGCAGAAACACTCAGTTGATTGGCACCTCATTGAGTCTGGCAGGGGAGCCTTTGATTGCACTAGCTGTCAATATCAGTTAATTGTTTTTCTTACATACATGGTGCTCTGTGTTTTTGCAGTAGGGCCCACTATCCCATTTGCCTCTATGGCATGAAGCAGCTACTTTGTCAGTCTGTTTGTGAAAGTTTTTCTCTCTTTCTTTTTTTCCCTCAGAATTTGTTGCAACTTTGATCCATTATTGTGAGGCACAAATGGTATTTGCTACACCTACGGATTGTGCATTGTTATTTATGTGATTATAGTCTTGCTATTTGAAGGACCTCGATTTTATGACTATAGCCACTCTCCTGTTGACATTGTCTGCAAAAAATGCAGTGTTTGTAAACTAGTTCCACCCACTATATAATCATAACATCAGAGCATTAAGATTCATAACCCATACTGGTCAGACAGATTAACTACATATGGCTGTAAATCTGTCTTTCACAGCCAGCCTACACTGTATCGGAGTGTCCACTAATGCCTTGAGGCTTTAATTGGGCCCCTTTCAATTATCACATTAAGGGTATTACTGGAATACATATAGTGTGCACGCTTCTGTCTTGACAAGGGTGAACACAGCGTGTATGGATTCAGTAAAGTCAGGTTCAAATTGAGTTTAAATTTCTTCTTAAATGGCACCCATAACTGCCAGAGGAACTGTTCAGGGCTGAGAGAGCAACCCTGTTCTGCACCCCAAGGTCACTGGAGAAGACAAGTTTTAATTGAAAATGAAATTGTCTACCTGATAGGTTGAAATAATTAGCAATATCAGAGTGGAGAGAGAGAGAGTCAGGGATGAAGAAAAGGACATCAACTTAGATAAAAATGGCAGACCAGTGGCAACTCATCAATTCTTCTGAATTGAATGTCACTGTGATTGACTGGACTTGACCCTGGATGCTGTGTGTGAAACTCAAACAAGAGACCCAAACAAGACATACTGACAAACCATTCGATTTTGTTTGCAGACAACTTTAGTATGTCACCCGGCTGACAGGCTCTGAACCTGTGTGCCATCTGAAACAAGACACTCAATAGCTTACTAACTGTAAGCATGGAAACTAAACCTCTTGTATGAGGCAAATATACTATCATGGATGCATGGTTTGCAAAACCATCTACCCTGTACTAGAAGTCTTGTCCTCCCACCCGTAAAACAAACTGCCACCCCTCAGCACTGAAAGACTTCAGAAGTCACTTCTGCTGGGCCTAATATTTCCGCACCAGTTAATAAAGGGGAAATGAATTGTATCAGTGTTGCTGTCTTTGCTCATAGTGAATAGGAAATTATCATAGAGATGGGTATTGGTGCCTCCATACACTGAGTCACATAGTCTATTTTTCTTTCTCCCTGTCACATATTCAAACACTCATATGCACACACAGGAACACACACACATGCAAACACGCACTCCCACACAGTGTTGTAAAAAATATCCAGCAGTCATTGCTGAATAAAAAGTAAAGATATCTTGCTAAAATACTGAGTGAAAGTCAACTATAAGAATATTACTCAAGTAAATGTCTTAACATATCTGATATTAA
>OMLB01003599.1:8323-37750 GCA_900302555.1 Myripristis jacobus
TCTACTCTCCACATTCAAATCAGGTGTTTTCATTAAATTGAAGCTACACTGAAGCAACAGTGTTCTCATCACCTTCTCATCAGCTGCCACACCAGGGCAAGAGTCAGGGTGGGGTTGCCATCGTTCAGGTCCTGCCCGCCGATGCCAACGAGGGAGAACTTGGCCACTGATTTGCCTAATTCTACCGCATAGTTACAATTCTCCATCTGGGGGGGAAAAAAAATATGATCAGGGACAGTCAGTTATTTTTTCTAGTTCTACTGTAGGAACGATTAAAAGGCATCTCTCAAGTGACGATGCTTTACCTTTTTCATGAAGCTTCCAATACTGGGGTACGGTGGCTTGTTGACCTTGTTGTTCCAATCAACAGGGACTTTAATTTTCTCATAAAGCTGCAGGATGACCAAGGCGTCCTGCAGGTCTCTGGTAGACAACACCAAAAACACGACATCTGATAATCATTATCGTCAAATAAATACAGCTACATCCGGAATGAGGCATGCTGTCAGCAAGGAAACTCGCGTGACCTCGGACTTCAGATGCAGTACGTACCCGTACAGGTGATTGACATGTGGGTTTACTCCCAGGGAATTCATCCAGTTCCTGAATGTCCTCTCTTCTCGTGTCTCGCCTGGACAGCAAAGGATCAAGTGGATTAGAGGGATTTGTAACTATGTAACACATTCTCCGACAGCCACCATGGAGACAGAGAAATTCTGTGTATGAATCGAGGGCTAGACAAAATATCGATATCATGATGTGACGCTAGATATTATCTGTGATTCTGGGTATCATAATACTATGAAATGACATAATTCTTATCTCTCCCTGCTTTTAAAGGCTGTGTTCACAGTGAAGGCATGCAGTTTTCAGGATATTTTAATTAAGTGTTTGGAGATGATATTTTTTGGCATTTTTGCTATATTTGATAGTGACAGAAGAGAGAAACAGGACAGGCAGGTGAGAGAGGGGGATGACATGCAGCAAAGGGCCGCTGTGTTTAGGACTCAGCCTGTTGCTTTGCGTGGTCTGCGCTCTACTGGGTGAACCAGTGGAGCATCCCCACTTTTCTTTATTTTTTCCTGTTTTCTAGCTATTCTGTTAGTTACCACCATCTGCTTGGTCATATCCACATTACTATTGATTGTTTAGCAAAAATCTCTTGTGTATAAATATCTTACAAAAACACAACAGTTATATAAAATCTATCTATTTATAAAATCTATCTATTTAAAGATATTTGATTTTGTCCGTATTACCCAACCCAAATAAAAATGTGTTATGCTATAAGCAACGTGCCATGAAATTACCTAACATCACTTCTACTTCCTGTCAAAGAGTATCTTAAATAGTTGCATTCTGCTCTATTCAACCAATAAAACCTTAACAAATCCTTAAAAATCCTCTCTCATCTACCTGTCCCTTCAAATAAAATTTTGCTTCTCTCCCAAACTGATATCCTATTGGTTTGCATTTGTGAATGTCCCGCCTAAACTTCCTGCTTCAACAGGAACTACACAAAATCAAGAAAGTAAGAGTGCATTTCATGGGGTCTTTTCAGTATGCACTTAATAGTAATGTTGCTGTAGCTTCTCTCACATCATATCAATATTTTTCAGGGTATCTGTTTTTTCTAGCCTGGCTGTTGACATTATGTGTACACAGCCAGTTCTCCAGTGGACCTCCATGATGGCACCAGATGTGTTTGCTGGCGGATTTGTGAGGCAACCCCAAGCATCCGTAGTTAAAGTTAATGGCCCAAATTAAGATCGGAGCAGCGCTAAGTCTGCCTCCTCCTCTTCCTCCTCTCTGTACCAACCTTCCAGCAGTCCCCAGTCAATGTCCTCATTCTCTGGTTTGACTAGCGATGGATATTTGTTGAAGAGATTGGCCACAAAGGCAAGGTTGAGCTTGGGGTTTCCGCTGATGACATCGGCTGGGGTGACGAACTGACGGCAGCCCAGCCTGTCCGCCTGCTGCAGCATGGCTTCTGCCCTCTTCATGTCATCTTTCTCCTGGAGAACACACAGGCCACATGTTCAGGTTGGGTACACTCTGCACAGCTTCTGTTCAGTTCTTATTTTCAATTTTCAATGTTCACGGCTGCTGTGTATGCACTCTGCCAATGCACTTACACTGAAGCCTGCCATGTTGATGTCTATGCGGGGCTGCTCTTCATCTGTGCCTTTTGGGGAGATTTGGTTCAGGAGGTGGAAATATGCCCTTGAGTCCTGGAAAAAAACAGAATACAAACACAACAGACAATTACCTTTCTACCACTGACTGCGCAAGAATTTCTACCAAAAACACGGATATATAGCCATTTTGAAAAAACACGGCCCCCATCAGAAGTGGAGTAACTCAAGGTTCATTTCAGGGCCCATTATATTTACTCTGTGTATGTTTCCAGTAGGCTCTATCTTCTGCAAACACTGTCTCCTTTAACTGCACGCTGACGGCATGCAAATATACCTTCTACTGAATCCAGGGGACTCTCACTCTTATCAAATCCATTCTCTATTGTCTGCAGGATGTGAAATGCTGAAAAAGCTGAAACCGAAAGTCCATGTCCATGCCGGGAATCTAGGTGTCATCTTTGACTTAGCTCTGAAATTTGATAAAGAAATAAACTCTGACGTGAAAGGTTGGTATTTTCAGCTGAGGAATATTGCCAAACTGAAGTCAGTCCTCTGTCCCAACCATATGAAAACTGTTATCACCACATTAATCTCCTCTAGGCCGGATTACTGCAACTCATTGTACCTAGGTGTTGGCCAGTCCTCTTTGTCTCGCCTGCAGCTGGTGCAGACCGCTGCAGCCAGGCTCCTACCTGATGCCAGATAAAGGGACAGCATTACACCGATACCAGCAATCCTGCACTGGCTTTCTGTCAAATACAGGATTGAATTCAATCTTCTTTTGTGTGTTTTTAAAGCCATACACGGGCTGGCAACCCTGTATATTTCAAAACTTCTCTGCAGCTCCAAAGCTTTGGAATAGCCTCCTGTTTTGAATGAATGCTACCCTTCCATTAACACTTTTAGGACAAAACTCATGTTTTCAGTGGCCTTGATTTTTGCACTTTAGTATTTTGCAGGCCTAATCTTTTATTTTTTTATAATTTAGTTCTTACATGTTTTAATGTTAGTTTTACATTTGTGCAACTATTTTAATATTGCCTGATATCTTATCTCCTTTTATTGCTGTTTTAAAGCTTTTAACAACCTTTTGTGTTTTTTAACTACTGATTTTACTCACTGTTATTGTGCCCTTAACTATAACTGTACAACAATTCGGTAAATTCCTGTTGTTTTTAAACATGCTATATAAATAAACTTGATTTGATTTATATGGAGTTCCAATGAACCAAAAGCAGGCTACATGGATACAGATTTTCATAGCAACTGCAGTTTTCAAGCTTTTATATAGCTGTGATGCCATATTGGTTTTAAAATTTTGTTTTTGTTTGAGTTATTGCATTTTCAATAAGCCTTCTACTTTACAGCCATGTTGAGGCCTATACTTGGTCCTGACTGGCTCCCTCACTAAAGAATTACTGAAATTCCAGAGAATCCAATCAAGTTGGTCTGTGGCATCTGAACTGGAAAGACTCCACTCAGCAGGCTTAGCTCATTTGAGTAAGAGTAGCTGCTGTCTCACAGTCAAGTCCAGCACTGTGATTGTTCTGCTTGAAAGCTTTGGCTTCAAATTTATTTAACTAATTCAAATTGGAAAACCGTTTTTTTTTTTTTCACTACTAGAGTATCGTTTACCTACTTTGACTTGGGAGCATTTGTGAGGAGTCTGTATTTTGTTGCCAATCTGTTTAAGATATGCTTAGGTATTGATAATAACTTGACTGAAAAGATTTTCTTCATGAGCAAAACATTTGTTCCCATGGTGAAGGGGACTGTGCCACCTAAGCAAACAAAACCGCGAATACAGACACAACCCAGAGAATGACAGGGCAGGCCAGACCAGAGCACAGGAGGAAACGATTGCAATCCTGTTTGGTACTGCCCATGTTAGCACTGTTGTGCCTGTTTGTTTATGCAAGTGATGGCAAAGGACACCGCAGTCATGGCCACAAATGTTTTTAGGAGATGATTTGCAGGTCAAAGGAACATGTGGGCTGACAGGGTTTTCAGGATCTGTTGGTATTAAAGGTGCTTTGCATTTTTTTCATTTTGTTATGCATGAACAGCCAGGGCTCTGCTGCAGGAACTCCACTCCACTGTTTTCTTTGGTGCAAATTCAGTTCTGCTATGTTTTTATATAGTATAAAAGAAAGTAAGGGACTTAAAGGAATGATTTTCTTTAGGAATGAGTTTCTTTACTTTAGTAACTCTACAAACAATAAAGCAATTAGCACATGACTTGTTTCACCTTTTTGCTGTTTTTAAATTTGTACTAATAACATTTACTGAGAGCTGTTCTGCACTGGAGGCAAAATAGTCAAAAGTGTTTAAGTACCAACTGCTCTAGAAAAACGTCTTCTACGTTTCCAAACCAGCATGCAGCTGCTGCAAAAATCCAGAGATCAGAGTCCACCCAGAGCATTCATCTTTGTTGGCAAGATGACTCCAAATAAAGGATGCACAGTATGTAAAATAAACTCATTCATGCTTTTACAACTGTGTAGGGATAAAGTATCTCCCAAACATCATAAATCATCACCCAAATATCAGAGATCAGAGATCTAACATGCTAATTGCTCAAACATCCAACATTCAAGGCAGTCCAGAGAAAAACCTTTTCTTAACTTATAAATAAGGTCACATCTTGACAGCTGGAGTAAAGCTGGAGGTGGACATATACTTTTAGTCTTTCTTTTGGAGCCGTGGAGGCACATCTTGTGGCTTTGTAAAAACACAATCAGACACTGCGGCCCCCTTACAAAACCCTGCGGTGACAGCTGTGTCGATACAGCCATGCAACCAGTCACTGAAGAAGCAGAAGGGAACAACTGAGAGTGTTAAATGGGCTCTAAAAATGGAAAAAAGACAGCACAAATTCTCCTGGCGAGGATCTGTGAACCAGAAGTTCGTAAAATGTCTAGCCACAAGCTTGACCAGATGCACACGCCATTTTCTTCTGGCTAACACCTCCACCAGGGGGAAACACTTTATATGGATTCATTTTTTAAGCAGTGTTCAAAAAAGCAGCTGGTGCATGTATACACAGGGTGCACAGATTGTTTTGAGTCTAATGTTGCTTTGAGATATTTATAAACTTTCTTTATTTCATATTCCATTCATGATGAACCATGAAATCTGGTCCAGGAAAAAAGGAAGCAGGCCCACCTTGATGTCGGAGCTGAAGTTGTTGATCTTCTGCCAGCCGGCGTTCTCCAGGTGGAAGTTTGCCCAGCGCAAAAGCAGCTCCTCTGGAGAGAGCTTCATGAGGTCCTCCAGGGTTTCTCCATCTCTCAGCAGGGCTGCCAGCGCTGCCGAGCGAGGTGGAAATGATCAGTGACCCCATTTCAAAAGCTACTTGTCAACAGACCAGGAAATCCTCAAGACCAGAAAACTGCCTCAAACAAAATGTAATCAAATGAAGAGATAGTCGTGGCTCGCACCTTCGTTCCTGCTGAGCTCTATGTCAGCAAACAGACCGATCTTGATGATCTGCCACAGCAGGCCCAGCACCAGGTGGGGCTTCCCTGCTTTTAGATCTAGAGCCCCAATGTTCACCACATGACAGCCAATGGCAGAAGCAGAGTTCAGGGCCAGGTTCAGATTTTCCTGCAAGATACAAAACATCAGCTGGGGGAAGACTCACATGAAAAGTTAAAAACATGCACTATTCCCATATGCTAATTTTCACTGACCTGTATTGTGAATGGTGTCAGTTTTTTCTTATTTATAGTTCTCTCATCGATAGTGTCCGGCACTGACAGGTTGATCATTTTGCTGTGGAGTCAAAGAAAACAAACACAAAAGGTTTATGAGGCATCAGATGCTGCATTCACATTGAGGCGATATGGGTTAGATAAAACCCAGATGTTAACTGTTTTCAAAAGAGATATGACTGATAAATTCGCGAATTTTGGTGGAAAGTACCACTTAACACTGCAGATGGAACGTGGTAAAAAAAAATGTAATTTTTTAACCAGCTTTTGCCTCTGATTATAGTGTCACTGGCGTATGAACCATTGACAACCCAGGCCAAAAAATGTCTGCACATCTGTGCTTGATCTTTTTGTCTCCTCTTCCATTGAAAACAGTGACTAAGCAAAAGCTTTCCTCTCCTGGCTGATCATTTGAGATTCAGAAAAACTTTTCTGGGAGGGAAAATTTACTGTCAAAATCTGCCATTCCTGTTTGTTTTGTTTTGTTGCCCTCCCATTAATTTACCATTTGTTTCCTCAGGAACAAAAGGCAGCTGGCTGTTGCAGCTAACTGACACTCTGATGCTGAATGGCATGGCTTTTTTTTAAGCCACAGTGTGAGCATAAGTGTTACCAGATGCAGGTATTTGACATTCATACAGCTCCTGTCAGACGGGTAGCTGGGAGAGGAAGGCAGACACGTTGTTGCGTTGAAGAGCAAACAGGAAGTCTCACCAGAGCACTATACCATCTCCCACCGCCTTGAAGAGGGAGTCTGACTCGGGGTCCATGGGCAGGACATGTTTGCAGTCGGGGTCGTTTTCCAGAGCAGAGTTAATCCAGTTCACAAAAGCAAATCGCTCTTCCTCTGTGAAGATAAAAAAATATTTAGACGCTAGTTAAGATGGCAACATGAGGAGAACAATATAATATTATGATGCCATTCATAATGACCCATTCTCGGCAATTTCAATAGGCCATATTGTCCATTATGATTCTTCTACAGTGGAGCCATTATGGTAAATAGAGTATCTCTGTCTCCACTGCACAAGGTACAAAGTCTACCACTTATGACAAACATTAGCAGTGACCGTGGTGACACTCGGTGGGTCTTACCAGAGAAGGAGTGTTGCGTCCCTTCGCTTGACAGCTCAGACGTCCCTCCGATGGCCAGGATCCCTTCTTTTCTGTTGATGGCCTTGCGGAAACTTTTAGCAATGTCGCTGCTCTTCAAATCTTGGAAGATCTGTTAAAAAAACAAAACAAAAAAAACATGTCATACAGAATTAAGGGACCAGGTCCAATTACTATGCTACCAAAGCCTTACTTGACAGATGCTCATTGGTTTGGGATTAAGTAACAAGATTTTTGTGATTTTTGTTTAGGCCGTCTCAGTCAATACATTCATGTTTTCTTTGATTGTAGAGGAGTGACAAGTAAAAAAATCCAGCCACACCTTTATTTAAGAGGTGCACTTGTAGCACTGAACTGACAAAAAAAAATATCCTATTCTAAACATTTAAAATGTAAATCTTAAAAGAGGTCTAGTGGTGCAGCTGCCCATGATGTATTTAATTGTCAAGACTGTAATAACACTAAATGGATGGAAGCCAATAATCTGGTAATCGACTGAGTGGCAATATCATTCCTGTGTGTGCCAGATGACTGTAATATAGTAACCTGTAATGACACCGTAATTGTTTTTATATTCAGTGACCAATCATGTAGGCCTTCTGACAGTAATTGTACCTGATAAACTGATTTAATTAACCTAATATTCACTTCATTGTTTTATAGTTGGTGATTGTGATCAAAATTGCAGTTCACCTGTTTCCAGTGAACTGATTAATTGTTATCACCTTTCAGTTCTAACTTATTATGTTGGGCATTATTTATATATTTCATGCATCGAATTTGTCTTCCCCTCTGGTCCTGCTGACCTCTCAGTCACCACTCGACACACACTGTCTACTCTGCTAGAGGCTGATTTTATTCATTCACTGTTGTTAGATCAGGCCTGAATAAAATCCTTTGACCACCTGCGTAAAGCCCTCAATCATCACCTCTCGCCTTTCAGTGCTGTTTGCACCTCTTGTTGTCTTTGAGCTAAACAAGTTCCCGTTAACGCTCATGATATCCAAGGTCGGCAGGCAGACACAGCAGAGCTGCTGGAGCGTCTCCTCCCCGGGACGGAGACGCAAAACTGACGTGTTGCTAGGAGGGCTGAGAAAATATTCTCAAAATCAAGTAGAAGAGAGTATAAGATGCTCTTTGAATGTACCAAAAAGAAAATTCACCAAAAGTGTGAATGATTACCAAGTGAGAATAAAGACCTGTGAGAGAATATGCCAAAAATATTTAATTGGTTATTTAATATTTAGTTGGAATATCTAGGCATATAGCTAGAATGATGCATGTTTTTTTCTGATATTGTTTTTGTGTTGAAACTAAAAAAAAAATAAAATTGTGTGGCAAAAGAAAAAAAATTAAATTTAGTTTAGCTTCATTTTTCCTGTTATGTTGTTTGTTTATGTATTGAGGCTCAATAAACAAAAATTCAAGCAGAAATAACAAAACAAACGTTTTAGAAAAATGCTAAAAGTCATCAGGGTGTTTCTTTTATCTATTCTAATTATCTATTCTTTTATCTATCTAAGTCTTGTTGAATTCAAAAGTTCAGAGTGCTCATTAATGAGAGCGGTTCAGGACTGCAATGTTCTGTACTACATAAAAAAAACAAGCCCTAAGTGTTCCCCTCTCTTTAGATTCCATATTGGTCTTCAAGCGTTCATAATTACTGTGCTGTGCACATTACTCAGTCATTTCCAGTGAGACCAGGCATTTACTAGATGTAATCTATTACAGCACAGTGTGTGTGTGTGTGTGTGTGTGTGTGTGTGTAACCGTGGTTATCAAGTAGCCAAGCACAGCTACAGGCACCTACACCACACTTAGGTAATGTTGGAGAAAGGATAAGCCTAATAATTTTTGAACTGGCAACTGGCCACAACAACAAAAGGCTAACGGGACTGTAGAAAGGTGGTGGAGTTCATATTCATCTTAACAGAGGTACACAAAGTTTAGGTGGTTTCATACAAGGCTGCTTTGACAATGTACATTCAATGTTAATAGGTCTGACACTTCCTGAACCTGAAGTTATCTTTGCTTCATCGGTGAGCTCAGCCCTGCAGATCACAATGACGTATTCAGCTTGGAACTAAGTGACTTATTTGAGCATGCCGCCACAAACAGGCGCAAGGTCACTGGGTACCAGCTTACATTTTTATGTGTGCTCTATGTAAACCACGTAGTAACCACAACAGACCATCGTGACCTTGAACACAAGATAAGGATTTCCACTCACTTCTGCAAGTGCTGAAAAGTGCAGAAGTGTGCAGTTTGTATTCACCTTTTTATGTACTGAGGAAAATATTTGTTCCAACTGATTCACTTCATTCAATTCTATGAAATCAGCTTATTATGAATTTATTTTCATAATGAAGATCAAAACATTGAGTAGAGAAAAAAATCCTGCAAGTCTTGCTTGATATTTCTCGATAGGTGATGCAGACAGCCATGGGATAAAAAACTTAGGTGCTCCATCTTTGAATGAATAATATAATTTATTACTTGAGCAAGGGAACTAAACAGACCAAGGCGTATCGACTCTAAGTCTTCCTCACAGTCTCATCAGAGTGCTGATGTTTGAATGCTAAACACTTCTGAAACCTGCAAAGCTGCAGCTTCCGAAACAGGTTATGTATGTTTATTTATGGTTTATCTTCAGGGGGTTTGATTTTCTGAGAAACAGCAGGTGAATGCAGAAATGTTTTGCAGCTGATATGAGCTTCCTGAGTGGCCAACTTTCCCATTAGCCTGCGGATGCAGCACAATAGTTATTACAAAAAAAAAATTTAAAAAATTAAAAAAGTATGCCTCCACGGACCTGGCAAGTTGCAGTTTACATCCATGCCTGTCCAGACTCATAATATTACTCTTAATAGTATTTGTGGTGAGGACTTTGAAGGAATTAATAATGGGTATTAAGTGTATTTTTTGGCACAATGGAAGTTATCACTATATTGACATGTACTCTTCCAGTGAATAATACCCAGTGACAAACACTTAGTTACTATTTTTACAGATTAGTACAGAGGACTGATAGAGAGCTTCATCACATGGTGCAACAAAAACCACGTGAAGCTCGATATCAGCAAAACCAAGAGACTGTAGCGGACCACCAGAGGAACAGGACGGCCCGTGTCCTCGCTGTCATCCGGGGAAATGAGGTGATGTGAAAATGATGAGTTATGGTGTAGAATGAAGGCCAGAAAAGTGACAATTATGATGTCACAGTGATGTTTACCTTTGACCTTTTATATGTAAAATGTAATGGCTTCATCATTTTATCATATTAGACATTTGTGTGAAACTTTATTAGTTAATTAATTTGTTAATTAGAGTATGAATTCTTGAGTTATGGCCAGAAATGCGTTTTGTGAGGTCACAGTGACCTTGACCTTTGACCAAGTCCAAGTGGACATTTGTGCCAAATCTGAAGAATGGGGCGGATAGATATATGGACGTACAACAGATGTACAACCTGAAAACATAATCCCTCTGGCAACGGCTGTCGCCTGCATGGAGGCATAAGTACTATAATCATCTAAGATCGAAGAAATCCCAGATCTGGATCACCACCAAAACCTTAATGAGCTCATCTTTGGGCCAAGATCTGTCCACCAAATGTTATCCAAATCAGTTTCTCACTTTTTAACATCTCTCTGAGACAATTCATCTCAGCAGCTAACTTCAGAGAGAACAGGCACACCCCCTCTTTTTCCTAACAGCTGTGATATCTTACAAAATAAAACAACTGAATCTTGAAAAGCTCTTGTCATCATAAAACTATGAGAAATGCCTGAAATAGCAAGATTAAAGATGAGCCCGTTACACTCCCCAAAAGCTGCATCCTAAAAAAAAAAAAAAATCAGGTATTTGAACATGGAATATTGGAGCAAGGAGCTTAGACAATTATTTAAAATCATTTATTATAGCATGGCTGCACTGGAGCTTAAAATAAACCAACTGGTTTCAACCTCTACAGATCTTCAACAGGGTTTGAGGTGAATGAACCCGGATGAGGACCTGTAGAGGTCGAAGGCCTGAAGGTTTTTTTTTTTTTGCATGCATTTACTGATGATTTGTCCCTCTCCCTTTTTGAGAGCACCAGCGTTTTCATTTTTTGAAAGATACTCACCCTCTGAGCACACCACCAACTCTCTTTACTCCACCAAAGCTAATGAGTTTAACACCTGTTGGGTGAAGCTGGCCTCTGCTGACCATTAGAGCTTTACCTGAAGATCATTTTGTATATACATCAGATCTGCAAGGCTCACACAGCTATTCAAGAGTTAAATTCACCCACTTCTAATTGCATAGTCAGGGCTTTTCAAACACATCAGACCTTTAATAATAAATAATCTGTTAACACTTTAGTTGTTTCCATAGTCAGGAGATAAACTACTTTTCCAGAAACATATTTTTATAATCATTCAGTCCATTCCATTGCTGTGAGACATGCAAGGTATGAAAAAAAATGTGGCTGTGGTCATCTTTGGTAGCAGAGTAGGCCAAGCTTCATACCATGACACAGTGCATTTCAGTTCTAAAAAGGAAGAAAACACACAGCTAGGTTTTGTTCAGGCCTCCTGGAGCTGCGTTTTGACATTTTGAATCCTGCTGCAGCCTTGTAGCAGAGGCTGCCGCTGTAAATTACTGTTCTCTCATCACTGCCGAAACAAAATACTGGAACTCACACCACTTTGCTGACCTCATTTCCTCGTTCAACCAGTGTGTGTGTGTGTGTGCGTGTGTGTGGGTGAGTGTGTGTCTGTGGGTGTGGAGGGAGGGGGTCAAATCTATTGTGCATGCACCGAGCACTCAACTGCTAAAACCTGCTTCGCATAGCGGTCCCACTCAGGAGCCAGTGGTGCTTTAGTCAGAAAAGGAAACAGAGAGCGACTCACAGGAGGAAAATCTCTGACCAAAGGTGAAAACTTGTCAAACTTGTTCTGTCGGTACCAGCTCTTAGAGAGTGACAGCACAGCACACACACACACACACACCGCTCTGAGCTCCACTTTAACGTACCGAGACAAACTCGTCGAAGCTGATCTTATTATCCTTGTTGAGATCAAGCTTCTCCAGGATCCCTCGGACTTGGTATCCAGGCAAGGGGAGGTTGGCCACTTTGAAGAGCTCATGGAGTTCATAGTCACAGATGAAACCGTTGTTGTCGAGATCTGCAGAAAAAAAACCAAAAAAACAAAGTGAGGATGAACAGACACTGGGGGGATACGGTGCTTCAGCAACTAAACAAATGCACGAGCGCTTTCCAGGTGCTCAGCTGGAGGGGCGGGGTTGGGGAGTTATGCGTGATTTGAGGGAGTGAAACTACATTGACTAAATGCTGTGGAAGCACAGCGTTATAACAAAGAAAATAGCTGAACGTAACATTTGATTTATGTGGTGACAGTGCACCAGCCTCGAGTTGGTTGATGGTTTTTTTTTTTTGGTTTTTTTTTTACTTCTACCGCACTGCCTGGTGTACAAGGGCACACTGTATTTCTCTTGTTCAGGGCTCTTTGAGCTCTACACACCCTCAACAGCATGCGCCGTAGTTCCCGTAAGCAGAGTGCAATGAAAAAAAGGATTGCACACAAATTCATTGTATAAATGCTTGGTTCCTATTAGATCCTCCTTCCAAGCACCTCATAAAGTTCTTGAATAAAATTTCAAGGATATCCCATGGCAAAATCTAGCTACTCTAGGAAAGTCCTTGAATGAAAATATTTAATCAACAACAATTATGTGTCTTTTTCCATCAGTCAAATAAAGCCAGTGCTCTCTCAAATTTCTCTTCCCCATTTCCTCCCCACTGTACTTGTACTTGTTTTTTACATATTATACTGTTTTGTTATCATACATTTTAATTTCATTTTCGTAATTATGTATTCACTTTATTGCTTAATTCTTGTTGTGCAGCACTTTGCAAAAAAAAAAAACTAACTTCGGTCGAAGAAGAAAAAAAGATGTAAAAGTAGGGCTGTGATGGTAAGGATTTTTTTCCTACTGTGGTGAAAAAGCATCTTATCACCGTGGTTTGGTGGCTCACCATAAAACCGATGTGTCTCTGCGACTTTCCATTGCAGAGATAGAAAAAAATCTGACACTTTGAAAAATTTCACATATTTCAAATTGACATTTGGCCCATAAAAAGTGATGACGATAATGAGCTCAGCCCCGCAGCAGGCGTCACGTAACTGCGGAATTGCAGTAATGCGGTTATTGTCACAGCCCTAAATAAAAGAATGAGAATTTTACAATCATCAGTCTTTTCACTCAGTCAAGACAGGCAAATTCTTGAAATACATAACACAACGTCTGTTTTCTCATGATAAAAACTAGCAGATGTGGAGAGGATACCTGCTGAGATCCAGACGAAAGAAGTTTCATCACCACTGCAGGGGCTCTAACAGCTATTGACCCACATGATAGAGATATGGACTTTTACTCACCAACTTTCCCAAAGGCTTCTCTCAGTTCTTCCAGCTCTTCTTTTGCAATCTTTCCTGCCATTTTCCTGTGATTGACCTGAGGTGGTCAGCCAGAGAAAGGTGGGACTGCAGGGAGAGAAAGAAAGCATCCAGTCAGGAATGTCTTGACGGGACAAGAAGGGAGGATGTCGACAAACCACATCCTCACTGGCCTCCCTTACAGACCCCCTCCTCCAAGCTCATGACCTCATTTTCAAAACTCTTCCTGAAACAGTTGATCTCGCAAAGTTATTTATGAGTATCTTACCAAGCACAATCTCAATCGAAATGAGTCTCACCTGTGCAGCAGGTGAAACCACTCCCCTTCTAGTGTTTTCTAACAGGCCTTGCAAGTAAATTTAGTTGGTAATATGGGACTAATAACTAATCACAGAGAGCTTCTGCACCTGTGAGATTGACTATAATTGGTAGAAATAATGATACATCACTTTTTTGAACTGAACTGTTTGGGAACGAGTTTAGAAGAAGACTGAAGTCATGGAAAGGAGTCAAAGGAGGGAAACAGCTGACACAGCCGGCCTACTCTTACACCACAAATGGTTGCTGTGTATCTAATTCACAAAGCTGTGAAGGGATCTGCACCTCTAAACCTCTAGGTCACGGTCCTGCCCTGCACACCCGTCTGCCACTAAAGGCTTCTTGGCTCTCCCTTCCCTGCTCGTTGCTCAACACAGGCTCAACTTCTCTCACCAAATGTTGAGATGAGCGTCCCTCTCCACTCCTAAAAGCACAAGTCACTCCTCGTCTTCTGTCATCTTTTCAAGGAATACCTCATCTCACTGTCCCCCCACTGAATTACATCTTCAGTCCAAACGCTGTAAAAATCTTGGCTGATTTTTTTCTTTCTGTCCATGCATTCTTCTCTTATACGATCAGAGTATGGTTTTGTCTGTTTCACCGTATGGAAAAGGCTAGCTTCAGTATTTCAAAATCACTTCTTAAAAGCATATTTTAATAAAATTGCTCTCCACAAAACTTCTTACGTTCTTAATAATTTTCCTTAGTTATTATTGCTAGTTTCTATGCAATCTGGTGGATTTACTTTGCAAAAAACACTATACATATCAACCTAAGAGGAATATTCTGATTGCACTATAGCCATGACCGATGCACTCCTTACTGCGGGTTCAACTGACTTAAAAAGTAAATAAATCTATCAATAATTTGCGGTGAGTCACTGCTGCTGCTGTTAGTTTGGCTAAGCAGCAGCTGATTCTGTATCAGCTGCTACATTTGATAGGTGGGTCAAATGTTACTTTGTATCAGCTTAGTTACAGGAATCAAAGGTAAACAAGACTGAGTGATACGTGTACAATGTCAGAACCTGGAAGTACTGGTATCCATCAGAATGCCTCTTATCCAATCAAAATTGACTGTGGTAAAATGGTAATTTGGGCAATTAGGAAATATTTCTGAAAACTACACTTGAACTAAACTAAAAATGTCAAGAAATGGGTGACTATAGCACATAACAGCAACAAAAAATGTTTGTGTGACCTCTCTTAGCTGCATCTCATACGTGGACACCATTTGAGACAGTCTGGGTGATGCAAAAAGTGTCTCACCACCCAGACAGACTCATCTAAGCACACAAATTAAAAGCAAGGCCACAGTCTGCGGGACTCAATCTGTCACTTGTTTTCTTTACAAGGTAATCTCCTTGTTCATAAACTACTCTCAGGCAAAGGAATCATCTCAATGTCACTTAAAAAAAAAAAAAAAGGAATTCCTCGAAGCGCCTCCTTCCAATGCTCTGGTGGTGGAGGAATGCAATAAGTCTGAGCGGAGTGTGTTTCACTTTTACCAGAGGTGACGAGGCTGCGCTGCCTCACTCTGAGTCCAAGGCTGAACTGGAATGATAGCATTCCTCTCCGAGCTAAGATTTCAAACAACAGCATTCATGCCAACAACAAAAAGGTTTGGATTCCATCTAATTAAGGTACACAGTTTTTCAAGACAAAGGACTCCTGATCTCCTGATATGCAGTACAGATCCTTAGTTTTCCACAACATATCAGGCCCAGATCAGTGAGGTACAGCTCTGTCTGCCTTCCATGCTGCTACCTGAACAGAGCAATGTTATTAAAATACTAAGCACCGTTACAGAAATGGATCAGGAGTCAAAACTCATCCACGTTTTATCATTCAAAATTAGAGAAAATACACTGAAAACATAATCATTACATTTAATGTGATAAAAGTAGATTACTGCTGAATTGGTACATTGATCCAAGGGAATTTGGGGGATGCAGCCTTTTCTAGCCGCAGCAGCATCACAGGCAAACATTCAAGCCAAACAATGGACAAATGTCAGGAAACTGCAACCTCCTGCATGAATGAAACTATTGTTTGTATTTAGGAACGATGATTCAACAGTAACCACGCGTGGACGAAGACATGACTCAGTTCATACAATCCTATTTTTTTACAATCCTAAAATAGGCTATGATATTATAAAGTGATGAAAACAAAACAATTAAGCAAGTTCACGCAACAAGTCAAACTAAATGACATCATGTTTGTGTTTGCATTCATACGACTGAAAGCCAAATGCAGCAGACAGTGGATTCTACGTATAACAAGGCCAAATTTGCCAATTTAATCAGGAATAACTCAGCAAACAGAGGTATTTTTTATACGTCACTCAATGAACGAGAGGACAGAGTGTTTTTCTTCCACAGGCCATTACTAAATCAGGGCAAACTAAACTCCTGACTTAACGATTAGGAAAATGACGATGCGTGTGTTGCTATATTTAACTTTCCTCCGCAAGGATGTGAAATGAGACTGCTGAAGTCGGCCCAGCTACAATAAAGGCCTGCAAACATTACCTCATCCTGCCAACCCTTGTCACTCCCTCGACAGGGAGGGAGAGCGGGAGCAGGCGAGGGGTTAAATACGTGGAAGGCAGGGCACAGATGGCAACGACAAATGTGAGGGGTATCATTGGTGGTACAGAAGAAAAGAGGGTTTGTAATCACCATCACAAACTGGGGGCAATAAATCCTTTGTAACAGTACAGAACGAGTCCTGAGTGTCAGGCTCCAGAGACAGTTGCTGCCTTTGACAGCTGGGCTGTTTGACTGGAGAGCAACAGGAAAACCTCCTGCTCTGCTCAGCTCAATGTAACGGCGACCTCTCAAGTGGAGTAGTTCACATTAGCCTGGAAGCAGAACAATACCTCTGACAGAGTTCAAGTTCATGATTGAAATGTCAATACAAAGGCAATTTCTTAGCTGCAGCACAACAGATCAGAGCGATGCTAGCATGCTGTTGGCTTATGGTTAAACTATGTAGAATCAAAACATATATGTCACCACTTTTTGTATTTCAGCTAAACTAAATTCTATTCTATTAGGAGGAATTAAAAAATTACCAAGATGAAAAAACTCCATATCTAGTGAAAACAAAAAAAAAAATCCCACAAAAGTCCCACAAACACAAGAATTTCCGAGCAGCAGCTTTAATTGCTAAGCCAAAAACAGCACGTCGACACCATTTACAATTGCCTTTGATGGATCTTTCAGTCAATTTAAAGAGAAGGGCTGATCCCAGATGGCAGAGTGAAATGTGTCGAGCCAACAGACCCCGCCCTGCCAGTGTTTCATCCACACAGCTACATGGGAAATGTGAGGCACACAAATAGATTGGGCACCCTTCCCTAGTGTGGTCAAGCTCATGCGCACACACCCAACATAGTCTGCGAAAGCATGGACATTTTCATTCCCGTCACAATCACATGCAGATGTGAAGCCAACTGCCGCACAAAAGACGGCACAACACAGCAGGCCCCCACTTCCTCCTCAAGCTGTGTAGGCGAGACGAGACCGACCATGCTGACAGGTGAGGAAGGGGTGACGAAAACAAACAAGTTCAGTTTACACAACTCCAGATACATCACCAGCAGCTGCCAGCCTGCAAAATGCCCTAGTTTGTGCTGACGGTTATTATAAAAGCACACAAAGCCCGGTTATATGGCGGCTTATCTTGGAAATATTCAAACGTTCGACGTATCCCTGACATTCAATAAACTTTATAGCACGAACAAAACAACTGAACTACTCTTCAGCAGCCGCATTGTGTCACATCTAATAAAGGTGTCATCCATCACAAGGGAATGTCATTGGACAAGTTATTGAGGTCCTGCTGGAAAATGAAAAAAAAGTTGGGCTTGGTTGTTACAACTTTGTGGCCACACCTACAACGGCTTGCTATTACTCTTTTGTGCTTTGACAACGCAAGCAATTACGTCTTATCCTATAAATGCTGTGTGAAGTGCATTAGGGTGGTGAAGTGTGTAGGGCCGACCACGCACCGCATTGTTGGCAAGCATTCACCCCGCTGAGGTGACCCTGAATAAAATCCTAAAAGTCCCTGAGGTGCGAGGACATGACCTCTGACCTCAAATATAAGGAGAACGTCAATTAATTAATTGGATTCGATTAATCACAAAAAATGTAATTGGAAGCACTTTGCACAGAATGAATTATTTATTCTAGCTTTTACAGTGCCAAAAACAACAAAAAGTGCAGTGACAAACAAGTAATAGCTATACACCAACATTCAGATAGAGCCATTACTTGTTTGTCACTGACTTTCATGAGCTTTTTATTTTTGGTGCTGTGGAAACTGGAATAAATCATTTTTGGGATCATATCCTGGAAGACTTTCTCCATTTTTTTTTTATTTTTTTACATGCATTATTTAAGCAGCACATTATTAGTAATAACACAATAAAATGCAGCACACATGACCATTGTGCTTTCCACAATTTCCTCATCACAGTTATAAATATTGTTTGAGCAGCGCCTTTTCCAAACAAAGATATAAAGGGCTTTACAACTTCATGAAACAAACCAAAGAGATGTTAAGATGAATACAGCCACCATGAAGTGAAAAGTAACCGAAGAATAGAAACAGTGTATACAACAAGACTAAAACAACTAAAACAAACTGCATGAGTTAACAGGTGGACCCGCTGTAAATAGTTTGAACACTTTCTCTGCACTGAGTCGCAGCTGAAGGCACCTGTTTAAAATCCAGACAGAGCAATAAGTGGGGCAACCTGTTCATTTGCACAGGTGTGAGTGTGTGTGTGTGTGTGTGTGTGTGTGTGTGTGTGTGTCTGTGTGCACAAGGGAAATGAACATTATAATCACTCTCTTTTTCATCTTGAATGCCTCTTCACAGAGACAGTATCAGAAATTCAATGTGTGCTTGAAAAAAAACAAAAAAAAAACACCCAACACCCACATGGGCTCAATGGTTTTCAAATCTCCAAAACTCACAGATCTTACCTCAACAACTGTTAACAACACACACACACACACACACACACCACATGTGCACATGCATAAGCAGTGTGCACACTTGAATCACAGTCACAACTAATCTGAGCATTTCTTTTCCCCCCACTAGGGATGTGCTGAAGACACTTTTTTCACCGCTGATGACACAGAGCAAAACCTCGACTGTGCTTACTGAGAGCAAAATCTTAAACACACTCCTGTCTTTGAACAACCAAACAGCTGTTAAACTGTTTAAACGGAAGCACTGCCCCTCCAATTCCCAAAAATACAACACAAGCAAAACGCAGCTTTTTCCAAGAAAGACAGCAAGAGCCTGCTTGAACAGTGTTATCAGGGATCAACAGCAGTGAGGGCAGGAATCAGCAGAATATACAGATAAACGCATGGATCCCACTTCAAATCCTAATTCACAGAATTCAGTACGTTACAAGTGGCTGTTTTCAATTTGACAGCATCGCACGGCCCTGTTTTTCAGCCCCTGTCAGGCAGTGATGTCGGTGGTTGTACACACATCAAAAAGATGCTGGACAACAAATAGCAAAAAAAAAAAAAAGAGAAGAAGCGGCACACTGCAAACAACATGTAGCCTCCACCATCTCTGAGGAAGAAGACAATGTTTTGATCTTATGTGGATCTTCAGCAGGTCAAAGGTGTTCAAATATATTCTCAGATGCCAGATTAAGCCTAACTCTCTGTCTGTGGGAGAAATCATCCAGTCGTAAGCTGGTTTACACAGGGTGCTGCTGTAAAAAGTGACACAAAGTACCCAAGACGGTTATTCCAACATTAAAATGATCACAAATTACACTATCAAAATAAGAGTCCAGAAAGGAGATCAGTGGAGAATCAGTCATACCAGTTAATGCATACTGAATGAAATGCCTTTAGTAACAACACATACTTGAGGGAGTGAGCTCTTTTTTAACTCAGCCGTGACACGGCGAGGGTGGAGCGCCTCTATTGAAAAGAGCACACAACATTAGTCAGAAAGTTGATGGCAACATGCAAAGCTGCAAAGCAAAGACAAATATGGCAGATCTGTCACCGTGATGAAAAGAATAAACGGTGACCTTAATGACTGGCAGGAAAAAGGGCAAGAGGACTGAGGTTATCCACACACACACACACACACACACACACACACACACACACACACACACAGAGCATAAAAAGAGGTCCACTTGAATTTTCACCTATTCATGTGGTTGCACTGTGAAGTGGGGGCAAGGGCTCTTAACTCTCTCTCCATCGCTCTGTGTGTGTGTGTGTGTGTGTGTGTGTGTGTGTGTGTGTGTGTGTGTGTGTCATTTATGCGCCACAAGTCTATTTCTAAGTGTTGTACATGCTCTGCCTATGAGTGTGCCTCCGGTGCTAAAGCAGCGGACCGACATCTCTGTCCCCTGTTCCTATTTCACTGCATGTTCACAAATATGCAACCTAACATTAATGCTATTAATGTAACCTCCTCTATGGACGATTTCCCCAAGAGACATTCAATGTAAAAGCTAGTCATTACTAGGTTAAAAATAGTGATTACCTTTGGGTCTTTGCTTGAAACTTAACTTCTGCCAAAAGTTATCTGGCCACAAATTACAGGAGTCGCCTTTCTTTTCTCCCTGCGTCCCTACGAGTTGCCTGGCATCGTGAGCAGAGCAGATGAATAGGCTACAGTGAAGGTGTAGCTAAGGCTAGCCGGCTACCAGCAGACATGCAAGTTTTATAGGCAGGAAACTACTCCTCTTTACCCTTGGCACAGCTCTATCTGTCCACCCACAAAATAACGACTTCCACAGATAAGACGGACCAGAACCTGGAGGTTAAACGGATTTGAAAAGGAAAAAAAAAAACAAGTGCAGCAAACTATGACTGTTTGTCCCTACTTCTTGGTCTAAGAACTTGCCAGGAAATTGCTACTCACTTTCGGGGCGCCTGAAATTCCAGACAGCGTCCAGTCGGGAGTCCTGCCTCCTCCACGTAGGGACAAGTACACAGCGGCTGGAATGTCGACCCCGCCCCGGCGGTGGCGTCACCGGCAGAGCGGGACGTTACGCTGGTTGGACCATATGGGTTGGACCGCGTTGAAAGTATGGACACAAAGATCGTCTATGTTGGGAAGACGTGTGCGAGTCGTTGGCACATGGACGCCTCAAAGTGTTGATAGCCTGACAGCTTATGGCTATATACGGCAAGGTATATGACATATTGTTTGCTTGTCGTATGGTTATTCAAACAGACAGACACGTAGAGAGACAGACAGACAGACAGACCCATGTGCTTCATCGATCCCAAACAGAGAAATCCTTATCCAGACATTGCACAGGGACGATAGTAGACAACACAGAATATACCACTACAACATTAGGAGGAATATATATCTTTAGAAAAATTCTTTAACACAAGGAGCAAAATAAATAAAGTGTATCAACACAAAAAAAATACAAGAAAAAACTATGCATCTTATAAAAGTAATAAAAAATAAAATATTCTAAAATATATCTATGCAATATATACAGACCTTTCACCTTGACCCTTTTCCGAGACTGTATAATGAAATATATCTGCAAAAAATCTATAGAATAGAATATGTATACATAAAATGGATACATACTCATAATGTATAATTTTAAATATAATTTCCATGTGGCAGTCCCTGATGCCCAGTAGTGAATGGCAGAGACTTTCAGACTTTTTATATAATATAAATAGATTAAATATAGGGGCTATAGATATATAAGAGTGTAAAATGGTGTAATAAAATAATAGCATACCCACAAAAGAAATTATACAGAAATCACAGAGGCATGTAGAGAAATGATAATGTCTGGGGTCTCAGATTTATCTTGTTACCTTTCTCATGAAATGTATGAATATATCGTATGATTAAGACAGGAGTCATTGTTTGACACACACAGTGGCTGGAGTGACTTGTGATTCAGTGTTAACAGCCCTTTGACACAATTCAGTGTCTGATCTGCTGAGCACACTGTTCCTGGTCAGCATTGTCAGCTGTCCCATTAGTTTGTTATTGAAGTCAAAAGGCAAGTTAGAGAGGTTACTGAGTAATGCTATGAGCTGGGGATAACATAAATTTTGTTTTGAAAGTGCATGTTGGCTCCAGAAATCACTGCTGAGTCCCCTGGAAGTGTAGTTGACAAAGGAAATGCTCATTCTTTTGACATCTAAACTCAAAGTCTGTATTTGAATGCTCACACTGGTTTATGGCACAAAAGATCACAACATCAAAGCATCTACATATATGTAAAATGAAAAAAAAAAAAAAGATTCTTCCACGTCTCAGTCTGTACCCTCACCTACCACTTCCTCCAAAACAGAGCACCAGGCTGAGTGTACAGAGTGGTAAAGTGAAGGGTGGGTATACTATGATTAAGAGCTGGCAGTGTAGTCATTTCCAAAAAATGACCAGCAGAAAAAAAGAACCAAATATGGTAACTGAATGGTTTATTTATCCTCTATTATGGAGAACAGAACACACTTCAATGTGCCTTTCTGAAACACTACAATTTCTACAATATTTCTGTAATAAGCCTATAGATATTACTATACACATTATTACTATAATGTGTGTCTGAGTGTGTTGTGTGTGTCACATTATTTTTCAATCCCACTACCTCTCAATATCTTTATTGACAAGTGTGTGTTGTTGTTTTATATTTTACAATGTAAAAATAATATAATATCATATTCCTATAACTTGTTATTTAGTATTTCTGGAATAATTGTATAGTGCCCTCTTAAATATTTTTCATACGCTTTCTTTAATTCTTTTTTTTTTTTTTGGGAATGTTATCCTACCAAATATTGGTGGGCTACTATTAGTGGTCACAGAGCAATAAGTAATAAGTAAAAAGTGCTGTTAAAGAATGATTCCCTGTTAAAACTGCTTGGAGAGAATGCTTCACTGGTTTCCCTACTGTAGGCTACTATAGACTTAATTACTGATTTTCACAGGCTGCAGTTTGACAAGACTGACACTATATAACCCTCTCTAATTACTTGCTCACATATGTGCTGTATGTTGCACATATAGACACAAGAACTAGACCCATCTGTGAACAGAAGAGTGACAGCATGTCATTTAGTCTAAAAACCCTGCAGAGGACAAAAGTGTTAAAAGGTGACTACTGTACAACAGGTGAGCCTACCAGCGCGAAAAAAGTTATGATGCATCATGTGTGATGAAATAGTCTTTGTCCATACAAATAATATTTGTATCATAATGAGTGAATGAAATTGTACTGTATATGATGTTGTGTTATAACTGTAGCCCTCTTGCCTTGAATGGAATTAACCCAACTCAACATCATGCAAACAAGACATATTGTTCTTCAGGTTAAAAGGATAATTCAGGTTTTTTGTTTGATTGTTTGTTTGTATTATTGTTATAAAACCCTAATATAGGCAATGCCTTTAATGTTTAAGGCACTTTTTAATGAGCGTTCTTGACCCTGTTACTGATACACATGCACCAGACTCCCATTGATGTTCTAAACCAAGGCCAATACACAGCTAGCAGTGAGAGGACTTCAAGCCATGCATTCCTTTCTCTTTCTCTTCAGCTTTAAAGCTCAAGCTTTGGACCCGTCCTGTCAAAGACAAGCTGCGTCTGGCCGCATTTTTCAGCTTCTTTTGAATCTCTTTTAGTTTTCTCTCTCTCCTTGGCATTCTGTAACCACAGGGAAGCTCAACACTAAAGCCACTCTTAAATTAAGAGGATTTTTAAAGAGGATTCTTAAATTAAGAGGATTTTTATATTTCTTTACAGTTTTACTTGCACTTGCCGTGTACGTACTTGTCTTTGGTAATTGGTAACTGGTAAAACTTTACATCTCAAAGGCAGTGTGCTGTGTTCCCACACTGCAGCAGGATGCAGGGTTACAGCTCGGACTGTGTGAGCCCCTCCGACAGCTGAACAGTGGAGAGGCTGTGGCTAAAACTGAACACCTGCACAGGTGGAATGGATGGAAATTTTAACAACTAACCTAAAGGCTACTTTGAAACATAAAACAACAGAGACAGTGCAGGTTACAGCAGAGATTACATCAAAATACTAACAAGATATTAGCCTAACTTATAAACGTGCTAACATTTATCAAACACTTTGCACGGTATTGGGTGGCGGCCCTAGTCCGCCTTCATGGTGTTTTGCCACTAGCAAGGGCATCTAACAGGGGTCCTTAGGAATTTTCTTCATCAGAAAGGCACCAAGGGAACCTCATGTTTATCCCATTGTGTGGGAGGGCTCCTGTCCTCTAGCAGCACATGACATTTTCTCCAGGCTCATCCATTAAGAAACTTATTCTCACAAATATAGGGACTGCCTTTATAGCACTGCATCATATTTTATCCACTGGAGGGGCACTTCTCAAGTAGAGGAACACCTTATTTATTATAATTGATAGTAATTATTAGTTATTTATTGTATGAAGTGGCACCATTGAGGGCATTCTGTCTTTTTTCCCTGTGTGAAGGGCAGACAGTGTGGCACTTCCTCTCATTTCTGGCAAATTAAATTACCCATGGGCGTAACTGTTTGTCTACTCGCATGTGATTAGAAAATGAAGTCATGAAACTGTCAGTGCTAAGAAATAACCCTAGCCTGACAGTTGTGACATCTGGGCCTGGCCGCCCCTATAGGCTACTGTTTTAACCTGAGTTAACCCTACACTGCAGGCTACTACTGTCCAGCGGCCAACATCTTCACTGAATCAAAAGGACAAATGAAGTTTCAATTGTTCCCACACCTGCTTGTAAGAAACTGGCATCCACAAATCACAGGAGATTATTTTGTAAATTATATATGACAACGTTTACAAAGAGGACAGAGCTTGAATTTAATTATGAACTACTGGCAGCTATGGAAGTGTTATATAATGGAGAATGGAGTTTTCAGACGAGAGGAAACCCCCTCAGAATAATGCTCTCTGGCTCCACCTGGTGGAAAATCAGCTGACCATGTCACTAACAGGACATTAATATTTATGTTTATTATTGAGGGGAACGGAAACGGGGAGTAGAGGCAATGAATCTTGCCCCAAGAAGAAAAAATCGGAAACTCATACTGCGATGTAAAAACTGATGACAGTATACCATAAACCATAGCTAAATTCCCTTGGCTTCTATTTAAAAATATGACATGATAATTTTACCTTTTTTTTTTTACAGAAAATACTTTTCATAATGTAATGTTTGAAAGATTTTCACGTCACGTCTCATGAACTCTCTCATAAATGTTATGCTTACTTGTTTCACACTCATATAAATTCTATAAGCAGTAAAAACGTCAAAAATGTGATTTTGATGTGATGAAGGCAACAATACCAGCTGTCTGTACTGGCTTAGACTGAGGGAGCTGTTATTGTCTTATTTGAAGGGTATCATGGACATTTTCAAGTTGCCTCGCATTTTTTCACGCGTCATCCAAATGGATGACTCAATTTTTTGGTGATTGGCTGTAACTCAAAATTGATACAGTAGAAAACATCACAAATTGTACTCCAAATTTTCATCCAAAAACACCAGGTAGCCAAGAGAAACTGTATGCAGATATATATCATTTTTAAATGGGGTGGCATGGAGTTTTGCCAGGGTGTGGTGGATAGATCAGGGAGCCTTAATGTTAATTAGTTTAATTTACTCAAACTGGAGGCGCAGTAATAATAATAATTACCTAAAGCTACTCACAAATCTAGATGTGCAACTGGCTCCAACATTTTACAATTTGGCACAATTTGTAGGATATAGTTACAACACTACGAAAACAAAAGGGGCTCGAGTCGTCCTTCTCCCTCACCTAATTTATCTGGATTTAATTTTGACTTTTACTTTGAAAACTGTTGTGTTGTTTCAGTGACTATTCACAATTAACAGGAAGGCATAATAATGAATGGGCCAATTTATAACAGGAACGCTGTTTTACGACTCCTGACATGCGCAGACGTGCACTGTGTAGTAAAACCTAGAACTACAAACATTTCCTGGGCTTCGGTTCCAGTCGACTCTCTCCTCTCTGTGTTGTCTTTGATGCTGTCTGCCGATTGAGCGCCATATTTTTACCAGATAACACAACTACCATGAGATAGAGGCTTTGAACGACCTCGGTTGTTCACCTGCTATAATATTTGGCTTCTCGAGATGTCTGCGGGGATGCCGAGGTAAAATATTTGTGAAATGAAGTGCGGCTGCCGTTCACTAACAAATATTAACGTTAACTTGCTAACTAGCTCCACTAGCTAGACTGCTAATGTCTAACGATGGCTAAATCTGGTGTTGGCAACTTTGGGATTTTCACAAAGCAAACAAAGCATTCATGTAACGTTACCTAACGTTGGTGTTGTCCATTATAACGGTGTTTTAATGATGTCTCAGCGACTATGTGTGTCGACCAAGATAACTTAAAGGTTAACCAAGACTGGTAGAGATAACCTAACAAAACAACGTTAGCTCACACAGCAGTAAAGGTGGGCTTGGATCACTTGCAATGATGCCTTCAAATGCTCAAACATTATTGTCGGCATGCCTAATTTCTTTCCTAATTTCCTTCTACGTTGACCCGAAAATTATTACACCTAATGACCAGGCCTATAATGTAACCTGTGATGTTGTGGCTCCGCGCAAATTAATGACACTGTTGCCTTTTTTAAAGTTGGATACCAAGTTGCTGAGACACACAGCTGCATTAGTTTGGGCTGTTATTTTGATAACGAGGGGGGCTTCATCAAAGAGATGTAGACCCCCTGGCCACAACATGTCGCTGTAACGCTATTCCATTTGCCATGTAGCTGCCAGACTCCAGTCCAGTCGCTCCCTTGGCTAACAGGGAAAGCTTTCATTGACACAAAGCCCCGGCGAGACTAGCCTTATAGGACGTCTTTACTCTAGAATGGAATAGACTATACGCCTTTATTGTCATTGTGTACATACATTGAAATTGCAGGTGCCTTTCACAGTGCCGTTTACAATCCCTCTGATTTTGTATTGTATTAAAGTGCCTCCTTGGCTTCTCATGGTCATCCTGACAAGTCCCCGTCAGATTGCTTTACACTGGACATAGCTTGATTTAGCAGATGACGCTGATCTTTTGGTTGGCATGTGTATGTTATGGTATGTAATTTATATATGGCTTAAATTGCAGGTGTATATAGCCAAATGATTGTGCTAGCCTCGCAATACACAATCGTTGCAATGTCACCTGCTCTAGCAGTGCAATACACAATCATTGGGACAGAATTTTACCAAAAAATAAGCTTGTTTTTTGTATTCACGCCTGCACACACACACCTACAGTACAGGCCAAAAGTTTGGACACACCTTCTCATTCAATGCCTTTTCTTTATTTTCATGACTATTTACATTGTCGATTCTCACTGAAGGCATCAAAACTATGAATGAACACATCTTGAGTTATGTACTTAACAAAAAAAGGTGAAATAACTGAAAATATGTTTTATATTCTAGTTTCTTCAAAATAGCCACCCTTTGCTCTGATTACTGCTTTGCACACTCTTGGCATTCTCTCCATGAGCTTCAAGAGGTAGATAGACAGGCATTTTGTCCATACCACCCCGTCACAGGGTCATTTTGTTAAAAAAAAAAAACTATGGAAAGGGAGTGAAATGCTCCATACACTAATGCTGAATAACATTCTTGTTTTGTGGACTAATCAAATAAAAAAAAAACTTTTATTTGAAATTTTTAAGTGAATTAGTATTTTTTTGTACAAACAATGAGGCCATTGACATGTCAAATTCATATTTCAAGATTAAGAATCTAAAAATGAAAAAAAAAAAGGATTAAATTACATACTTTCTATTGATGGTTTCCAAAAAATAGGTCATGTTACTAGTAGGAAAACATTAGGTGTTTAAAATTTATTTCATGTATTACTACTCAAATGGTGTACATATCGTCCGTGACGGGGTGGTACAAGAATGGCTCCCGTGTCTGAATAAAAAGGAAAATATTAATAAGGATTTTATGCCTGAGGTGGGAAAATGTGTTTTTTTGGAGGCTTAACATACCTTTCATGTTGTGGATTTAAAAAAAGAAAGTTTGCTCTTGATGAAAATTTTGAAAATTGCAAAGTTTCATAGAATGACTCTTCTAGTGAAGCTGTTAGCATCTGTTCCTACCATCAGTCTGTCTTAACAAGTCAGACGTTAGCTTTAGGCACTTTCATTAGTTTTTACCTTTTGTTAGCTACTTGGTTAAGGTTAGGAAAAGGTGATGCTTAAAGCAGGGCGTAAAATTAACACCTGCCAAGCGCCAATGGCGGGGAAAAAAATAGTTTGCCGTGTAAAACAAAAACACACACCAGCCAGTAGCCGATGGAAATTTTTGTATTGCATGTGAGTTTTTCCGGGCTATTTTGGCCCCACGCAGCGCGCTGTACTTGTGTTGTGATTTGGTACGCCGGGAACGGCATGACGTCAGCCCTTTGTTGGAAGATGCACGGTGGGAAGAGCGTATCAACAAGAAGAAGAAAAAGAAGAGAAGAGAAGAGAAGAGAGAAGATGTGGCGATACATTCCCGGTGTGAAGCCACCACAAACAAAAAGGATACAAGAGGTAGGAGATCGAGAAGAGGAACACGCAGCTAAATGGAGTAATGCAGGGCTGATAGCATTCCGGTGCCGTGCTGGATCTCCGGCGTACCGGCGTGACTGTGAAAAAAAAATCTGAGTTGCCCAGATTTATCTAACAGACATTTCTCTGGATCCAATAGAAGCGCAGCTTTCGTTCTCAACCACACTAACAATAGGCGTATTAGCCAATCAGAAGTGGGGCGGGGGCAGGACTTGGGAGTTGACAGTGAGGTGCTCCATGTGCCGTTGTGAGCCTCGTTAGCCTACAGTGACGCACTGCAACCCACAGGATGGGCCGCAGGTAAATGAAGCCCGGGGAAGACAGCAAAGATGTCTCTTACACCGATGATGTCGGCACCGACAGGATTCGGCATGCATACTTTACATATCGATATCTCCTAGACCGTTTATGATATACAGAAACTTTAAAAAACGTCAGAAACCGCAGAAACGGAGCATTGCGCTTATATACAGTGCCATTACGGTAACTCCGCTGTACGATTGACATTTCGACCATCCATTCACAGAAGAGTCCCTGGTGTGTCACATGTTTGTAATATGAGCTCCTCATACCGTAACTCCTGAACCAATGGTGCGATGAAAAAACTCAGACAGTTTCTGAAAGCAGGGAACCGGAGCTTTCCAATGGTGTGCAAAAGCACTCACTCACTGCACAATTCTACAACCATAAAAAGCAAAATAAATCAAGGCGGATTTAGTTTAATTGCAGGGTCAAGAGGGTTAAGAATAAATGGCGCTGGGCTTGGATAGAGGAGAATGGGAGCAATGTGGCAATAGATAGCTACAAGATAGTTATTAGGGTTATTTTCAAGTAATGTATATATGTTATATGATGAAATTTGCCGCATTTTTTATTCTTTTCCCTTTTCCTGCGGGTTAAATGGAATGTTCCTGTTAAAGCTGTGAGACAGACATTTGGCTCACTCAATGTAAAAAAAAAAAGGCATGATTTTTTTTTTGGCCGGTGAAAAATATTTTTGGCTGGTAAATTTTTGGAGGTCAGTGGCCAATGGCAGATGAGGTAAAAAGTTAATTTTACACCCTGGCT
>OMLB01003601.1:3237-17673 GCA_900302555.1 Myripristis jacobus
TCATCCAACGGGCATGGTGTTTATATGCACACACACACACACACACACACACACACACACACACACACACACACACACACACACACACACACACACACACCTCTACATATGTGTTCATAGGTAGATGATGCTTGTATAGGTAAGTCTGTGTATGAGGACATATTTGTTTACATACTGTACATATGTGTACACTATTATACCTGCACACACACACACACACACACACACACACACACACACACACACACACACACACACACACACACACACACACACACACACACGCACACACACACATTCAAACCCAACCCATACTTCTCATAAATCAACTGAAATTTCCACATTTTTTTAAAGTACCGCAAAGTTTCTGTTTGAAGTGCAAATTGAAAGTGAATGTTGCCTCAAGGAAAACAAATGAAAAAAAAACAAAACAAAAAAAAACAAAAAAACAAAATTAGAAAAACCCATGAGGCATCAAACCAGGAAACGCATAATAACTATGCAGTGAGTAAGCATATTTTGTATTTGGTGAGTCTATATTGTTTTCACTCCTGTGTGTGTGTGTATGTGTGTGTGTTTTGTGTGCATTTATCTCTGTACATTACATTTGTCATGAAGAGATACTGTAAATTTATCCACAGTCCATATAATATTAACCACAAACAACTTTTTTAATCTCCGTGTTAATAATGCTAATAAATTGCTAAATCAAATAATCTACCAGGAAATCATGGATGATTTTGGTTTTGGTAATCTCGTTGCTGACGAGTAATGTTGACCAACGACCAGAAATGTAGTGTGTATTCCTGTAAGTGACAAGTGTGTGAGTGTATGTGCTGTTTACTTTCCATCGTCAGGTAGCTGTGTATGAGGGTGCGTGTTTGTGGTGAGCAACGGGAACTCAGACTACACGGCCTCTCCTCCCTGCTCATGAATCATTCATGACAACACTTGTCGAGCTGGGCACCACAGATTCTGCGATTCGGGGACACCAAAGAAAAGAGAGTTTTCTTTCATGGTGGCCATGGAGTTAGACTGGCTTTCAAATTGGATCTGAAATAATTACTTTTGTGTTTTAGCTTTTAAACTGTCACTTATATCTCTGCCTTTGTTTCTCGCCACGGGTCCCAGCACTGTCAGCAAACACTGTAACTGCTGACAGTAATAACTTGGATCCTCTCTTCTTCTCTTCTCCTTTTGCTCCTTCTCTCCGGTGCCCTTTATGTTGGCTGCATTGGAAGGACACCTCTCCTTCCTTTATTTACTGTCACTGCAAAATATTGGTTTTGGCCTCGCTGGCTCACTGTCCATCAAGACAGTTGCTCTTTGGGGTTTTGGCTGGCTTATGGTTGAGCTTCAAGGCGTGTTGTTGCCTTGAAAGATGTAAAAGAGAAATCGAAAGATGCCTCCATACGAGTGTCCACTCTTATGATAAGCAGAGTCAAAGTTATACTTACTATTTCTCGGCAATTTCAGTAAAGTTAGGTGTAAAATGATGAAATCGAGGCCAAACTTGAAAACGAGGTCATATTTGTGCAGGCCTGAAGGCTGAGGCGCAGGACTGCTGTGATCCTAATGGGCTCACTAAAAAAGTGCCATTATTTCAGCTTCAAACCACGACTGCTCCTTTTGCTCCGGGTTTTTCTAGTCATGCCAAAACATGAGTAACAGTATATACTCGTACATTTTGCACCAAGGCTATGTTGCCGAAGACAGGTTTGTTTCTTCACATTAATAGTGACTGTGATTGGTGTTTTGTGATGTATGTTGTCACTAGATAGCTTCTTTCACAAAGAAAACATGCAGTTGAAAAGCTCTGTTCTGTTAACTCTCAGAGGAAAACAGATCCTTTGTCTAATTAAGTCATTTTCAGTCTAATTTTGAACTGGCTCAGTGGCAGGCTGCCCGTCTGTCACGCTGGCCAGCTCACAGTCTCCTGGGTTTGGAAATGGAGAAAGACTCCCATAGAGAGGGAAACTCCAAGCATGAATGACAGCTGTATGGAAAGCCAAATGGGTCACAATTCGCCTCTCCTCCTCCAGCGCCTCAGGAGTAAAAACAAAATCAAAGTCAGCGCTAAACACTGAAAAATTAACACTGATGTTTACTGCAGGCTCAGGCATGACTCCTGTCTGATTCCTCTCCTCCCTCCTGTTACTCTCACGTCTTCCTTGCTCTCTCATTCTGCTGCCTCTCCATTCTTGACTGACCCGATGTTTTTTTTTGCCACAGAATAGCCTGTCCCTCTGTGGGACGGTCACTCAGTTGGTCATGTGGCAACTGATGCATCGCTAGACTCACATCAGAAGCTGATAACAACTTTTAATGGGCACTAAACTGCTGTGTGTGTGTGTGTGTGTGTGTGTGTGTGTGTGTGTGTGTACATGTGTTTCTGTTGCTCCAGTATGTGTGAATGTGCATTTCTGTTTATCTGGTCTAATTACACCATTGCCCAGTCCAACTGTAGTCTCTTTTGTGTTTACTTGGAGCGTTGTGTTTACCCGTAAGTTTGCTGTGTTTTCTTCGGTGTTTTTTTTTCCCCAAACAGTTTTTTAAAAGCTGTTTGCCAAAGGAGTGTGTTTGGACACCAAATTGCACCACCCTAAAAACAAAAAAGCACATTAGTACATTCTGAAAAACATCAGAATGGCAGCCATTATTAATGCTTTTCTTTGCCAGCTAGTCAGCCTAATCCAGAAACTCAAATTAAGGTATACGTTTTGGTCAGGATTAATGGTAATTTCCAAGGATTCAATGTTTCCCCCAGAGCTTTATTGTTAGAGTGTAGAAAAGCCTTTGAAACAGCATTTAGACCACTAAAACTTCACGAAATTATTCAAACTTCATGAAATTATTTTAGGATATTTAATCAAAGGTCAGTGTTGACCTGATGTACCAGCAAACTTAAATATCTGGTCTTTGCAAAAAGTTTGGCAGCCTCTTAACACAGGGGCTCTGAGGGTCTGAATAAAATGTGAAGTAAAATTAGGAGTTTTGGTGGCTGCTCAGCAAGTACAGAGATTCTCCTGCAGAGGCCATTGTTGTCAATTAATTCTGATCAATTATATGAAATGCACTGGGGGAACTATTTTTGTTTGTTGATTGTTGGCAGTTGATAATGTTTGGTTAATTGAGCCTTAGCTCTGTTTCTCTGCCTGTGTGCCGCCTCTCTGCCTCAGCTCAGTGTGAAAGAGCAGGAGGACACAGAAAAATAGCAAGCTTTTTGTCTGTCGATGTGAAACTGATGTGTTGTTTTTCACAGAAAGGCCTGTGTAAACACTTTGATGAGAGACTGTTTGGCAGTGAGTCTTCTAATTATAATTTAAAGTTTGGACCAGAACAGAGCAGAATTTTGTGTTTTAATGGCAGGGCTGCGTGGCCAGCTCTCGGCCTTAGCTAACAGTCACATTGCACAGAGTGAAGAGACGATCGATTTGAAATGGAGAAAAGCAAGTGGAGCTGAAACCAGAAGGCTGGCCACATCAGGGCTTGGATTCATTAAATTGTAAACAGGATATGGGATCATAAATATTTAAGAAAAGAGATCTAGATTGAGATTGTCTTGTAAGTGATGCTACTTTTGAGGGTTTTGAGCATCTGTCAGGTCATGTCAACCACCACTCCTTACATTTTCAGAAGCACCAGAGAGAAGTATAACTATGGGCAGAACAGCTTCAATATTTTGAGGGGAAAAAATTGATTTTGTGCTTAACTGAAGTTTCTCTGTGGATGATGCCACTACTGATGCTTTTGAGTGTCTGATAACTCAAACCAAACATCAGTCAAGCCTTTTTCTCAGGGCAAAATGTTTATCTGGGCCCAGAGGTGACGTTCATACAGACTGTGGACTGTTGAACCCGTGCCAAGATAGTAAAAAGACTTATCTGTGTTGTGTACTCGTACCTGCCAATGACAACATCATGTGTCCAAAGTCACCTTTCAGGATAGAAACAAATAAACCAACAAAATCCAGTCAGATTTTTCCATTGACTGACATGCTGTGGTCTGCGAAGATTTTCGCACAGGACACAGATTTTTGTGTCTTGGGTTCATGCCACTTACCAAGAACATGAAGAACCATGTAAGCTTCAATTTTGGGTTAGAAAGAAACGCTCCGCAATTTATGAGGGTTATGAGGTTGCATTTTAAAACAGTTATATGCTTAAATCTTACGACATGAAGCAAACAGGGAAGATTATTGGGCTATAGCCAAGATAAGGATAAAAAATAGGTTAAAGTAGGTTAGCTAAATGTAGGTTGTGTCACGCTGGATCTTACAGAGACAGATGCTTTGGACTATTGAGCAGAAGCCAAGATTAAAGCAATTGCTTGACATTTCAAATTTTATTCGGCCTCCGGGCCATTGCCGTAATTATGGATGCATTCTTAGTCAGCTTGCCCTTGAAAACTAATCCTTTAAAAGGATTATAAATATTGAGATTTAAAAGTTTCTACAAGAAGTGCCTCTGCTTCCATGAAAATGGCTTGTTAGTGTTGTGATTATTCATCATTAGCGCCAAGGGGGCTCTGCTAGCTGCTGGCTATCTAGCTTCAAGGTTTTCCTCTAAGATGAACGAACTAGGTTGTTATTTCTTCCCCTGATGATGTTATGAGTTTTATTTTAAATAATTTATTTATTATGACTGAGACATGTGAGAGAGGTTAACAGCTGCTGTAAACTTGGGGTTTACAGCTGCAGAGGCATTGTGGGGAAAGTATACCACCAACTGCATGACACATTGGCCAGGAAGGAATAGACAATCACACACAAGGCTGCCTGTGCACTCCACACCATTGATTGCATTGATTTACAGGTACAAACTATGTATTACTCTTTTTTTTCTCGTTGAACAATTACAGAAAATCTCCTCTTGCTCCTTACACCAGGAGTGACCCATTTACCCAACAAAGCTATCATTCCCACCTTTTAACGTCACGACCACGATCTATTTTCAGGTCCATGACTCCCCCTCTGTCTAAGTGAAGTGATTGCATTGACCTTTTTGGCCCTTTAGAGCACCCATAATGGTTCCCTTACTGAGGATGACTCTGACATCCGTCTGCTTTGAAGGGAGGACGGGGTGGCCCGCTGCGCCCCAGTTCAATGTTGAGAAAAACGCACAAAAAGGACGCTTGCATTTGCGATGGCATGACGACCGGTGACATTTTCTGTCTGTTTACGTGCAGTTCTTCACAGCGGGCAGCACAAATGATTTTGGATGACAACACGAAGGCACTAGCAATCAGCAGAACGAGGCGATATTGAAGGAACGCTTTCAGAAGTGCCGTGCATTGATGGCATTGTTTGCTTTGCCTCCGCCTGTCTGTGCCACCAACTCTGTCTCACGCTTTCTTTCTGTCTTTCTCTCCCTCACACTCTATTGTGAGTGTGTAGATGCATCGGTGTGAGTTTGTGTGTGTATATAGTCTGCAATTCTATGTTGTAATTAGATTTGGGCTTTTCAGGAGGTCAGTAAAGATTTACACACTAGGAGGAAATTACTATCGACCTCTTGCCCCCCACCACCCCCCTCACCTCTTCACCCCCACGCCACTGCCGCCTCCTCTTCTGAGACTGTGGGTGGTTTTCTGCATGGGTGGACATGAGTGGTCACGGGATGGTATGTGCACCGCATCACAACCTCTTTGTGAGCGTGCAGTTGCACTGTACTCTGCACATGCTTTGAAAACCACACACGTAACCGCACACGCTGACACAATGCCTCTCTTCCATACATCCAGCTGGATAGCGCGCTCGAGAAAATGGATTGATAGGGATCTGACGGTGAGGGAAAGAGAGTCATTGCCAAAGGTCAAGGGATACATGCTCTTACACCCCCCCACAAGCCTGTTGTGCGCACCTCTGGTTTACTGCATGTAGAGGAAATACACGCTGGAGTAATAGGAGCACACACTGGCCTTGCTCTCGAGGTTAGATTGTGCTGCTGTTAGTTTAAAATGCATGATATAAAATACATCCACAAGGACAGGCAGACACACACACACACACACACACACCACGTCAAATGTGTGGCTGGTGCTCATGGTAAGACAGTTTGGTTTTCCTTACAATTTTTTGTTTTCTCAGAGTTTCATCATAATCTGCTATGCCTATGCAATAACACGACTCATGAATTAAAAAAAAAAAAAAAAAATTACTCCCACAGTGCAAGGGATGTCTTGTGGATGTTCCTCTGAAATGCTTTTAGAATTATGAATATTGCCTGATAAGAAATGAGGGTTGTGACCTGATGACCCTGGGTCGAATGGTTGTTGAAAGCTCTGCTCACTGGTCTATTAGAGAACGAGCTGCAGCTCCTAATAGACCCTGAATTCATCAGTAGCGGGAGCGGCCTTACAGTGGAGAGCACTAAGAGGCAATTACACTGAAGGATTGTACATGGGCAGACACACACACACACACACACACACACATACACAGAAACACTCACTTAAGCATTTCCTGCATACACACATGTTAAAGGGACTTTTGCACATAATATGTCAAACATGTTCAGTTCAAATCTTTATTGTACCCATGGGAAAAATTGCAAAGTGTCAGCCTTCCAGTATGTTCGCTCAGCCTCTAAGAAAATTATTCGTATCTAAATTAGACCCTGTGTTCTCTCTGTAATTTTTTCAAACAGTAAACACAAAATACAAAATGAAATAGTACAAAATAAAAAAATAAAGACTCAGCTCAATGTTTGGTTAGGATTAGGGTTAAAGGTTAGAGTTCAGAGCTTTAGAGTTAGTAAGTGTTTTTAACAAAATTAAGTTTTTATGATTACTTACTTACTTATGTTAATAAAAACAATTATTTTATTTTTCAGAAAAGATTTTAATTTCATTTATTTCTCACCACGTAACTGATCAAGCTGGCAAATACAAAGTTTGTGAAGAGTGAAGAGTGTAGCCCATTTATAGTAAGCTGAAAGAACATGAGATGAAGGAACACATGGGGCTCAGGTAGGGATGTGGAATATGAATATGAACATATGTATGGCAAAGGCAAAGAAGATTTCCAGGCTACAGCAGCGCACTGACATGGATTGTGTAACAAAGCGAAGAGTTGCCACTCCGCTCTATTTTCACTGGCTAACAGCAGCACACTGGCTTAGCTTGTCTATTCAGAGAAGCAGTATCACTTCGGCTTATTTTTCTATGTTATCACAGGCATACTACTGCTCATTCATTGGTAGCTGAATTGTTAGGTCTGTTTGATAAGTAATTTACCTTTTTAAAATAATAATAATAATTTAACATATTGTTAAATTATTGGAGTCAAGTTTTTAAGTTTTACCACAGACATATGGACGTCAGATGTTAGTCCGGTCAGCATGCTAAGCGTAACGGCTCAGTGGTTGGATCAAGACTTTGCCCCGGGTCGCATACAGAGACAATGATATGCCAAGCTTTTGAAAAAATTATATGAAGATTATATTAAATATGAACTTAATGGTTATCGGTATCAGTATCGTCCGTGAGAAGCAGGAAATTATCGGTTATCGGTATCAGTTGAAATTTTTCATATTGTGCATCACTAAACATGGTCTAAAAACACAGCATTGAAATGTATTATCCCTTTAAAGAGAAATGGCCTTCATCCAGACAGGGGCATGGCTGAAAACATGGATTCCTGCTTCAAGGCGTGACAAGTTGCTGCAGTATAAAGTAAATCTTGACACCCTTTGGCCTGACATATAACATCTACAGACACCACCACAGAAACCACCACTGTTTCATCCTGCTACTGCAAACACTAAAAACCGAAGCTATAATAATAATAATAATAATAATAATAATAATAACTTAGATTTATATAGCACCTTTCAAAACACCCAAGGACGCTTTACAAAACAAAGAAACAAATCAGACGAAAACAACAGACAGAAAGAACAAACATCACAAGAGAGCCAAAAGAGAAACTAGCCTAGCTAACAGGGACCAAAAGCCAGAGTGAACAGATGTTTTTTGAGAGATGATTTGAATGAGTCCAGGGTAGGGGCGTGAAGTATCTCAGAGGGGAGGGAGTTCCAGAGGGTGGGGGCAGCAACACTGAAGGCTCTGTCCCCAAAGCTGCATTGGCTGGTGCGAGGGACCACGAGCAGACCCATGCTAGTGGACCGCAGAGTCCAGGATGGAGTGTGATGGTGAAGGAGGTCAGATAGGTACCGGGGGAGCTGGGAGTGGAGGGACTTGTAAGTGAGGAGGAGGATTTTGTAGGTGATGCGGAATTTCACCAGGAGCCAGTGGAGGTGGATGAGAGTGGGGGTGATGTGCTGCCAGGACTTGGTGTGGGTGAGAACCCTGGCAGCTGAGTTCTGGACGTACTGGAGCCTGTCCAGGGTCTTGCTGGTGATGAAGGCATGGATGAGGGTCTCGGCAATGGTATCAGTGAGTGACAGCCGTAGTCTGGAGATGTTCCTGAGATGGAAAAAGGCAGATTTGGTGACGGATTTGACATGTGAGTGGAAGGAAAGGGTGGAGTCCAGAATGACGCCAAGGTTGCGGACTTCAGGGGATGGGGAAATGGAGCAGCCATTGACCTGGAGGGGGAAATCCCCAGCCTTCCGGAGCAGTGCCTTGGGTGCCACAACCAGGAGCTCAGTTTTTTTACTGTTGAGTTTGAGAAGATTTGATGACATCCAAGATTTTATTTCATGAAGGCAGATGACAAGAGACCGGGGGGGAAGCTGAGTGGAAGGGGTGGTGCTGAGATAAAGCTGTCATCCGCGTAGCAGTGAAAATTGAGACCGTGATGGCGAATGATCTGACCTAGGGGGAGCATGTAAATTGAAAAAAGAAGGGGTCCAAGGACAGAGCCTTTAGGCACACCTTGATTGACTGGGGCAGGGGGGGAGCTAGAACGGTTAATGGTGACAAACTGTGTCCTGTTGGTGAGATATAATTGAAGCCAGGAGAGGGCAGTACCAGTGAGGCCAAGGAGGTCGGAGAGGCGGTTGAGGAGGATGGAATGAGAGACAGTGTCGAAAGCGGCAGAGAGGTCGAGAAGGATGAGTAGGCTGATATGGCCAGAGTCAGCAGCGATGAGGAGGTCATTGGTGATTTTTATGAGGGCGGTTTCAGTGCTGTGATGGGTTCTGTAGGCGGATTGGAGGGTTTCAAAAAGCTCATGGTTGGACATATGCTGGTGGAGTTGGGCGGCGACTGCTCTTTCCAGGATTTTGCTGAGGAAAGGAAGGTTGGAGATTGGCCAATAGCTGTTCAAATCGTCGTCCAGACCAGGCTTTTTGAGGATGGCAGTGACAGAGGCGGTTTTGAGACAGGTGGGTACAGATCCGGAAGTGAAGGAGAGATTGATGATGTCAACCATGAGGGGGCATATTGTGGGCAGGCAGGCTTTGACCAAGGGAGCATCAACAGGGGTGAAGGAGGAGAGGCAACACTGGGGCGGGCACGTTGTGGGTGGAGGAGCAGCCTGGGGCTGGGGTGGGTGAGGGGCAGGCCCTAGTAGCTGGTGGTGGATGGACTCCACTTTGGCCTGAAAGAAGTCCAGGAACCTGGAGCAGAGGTCGGCAGCACCTGGGGGTTGGGGGTCAGCAGGGGGGCGAAGTAGGTGGTTTATGGTGGTGAAGAGTGTTTTGGGGTGACTTTCCTGAGAGCTGATGAGGGTGGAGTAGTAGTGTGTTTTGGTCCAGGAGAGAGCATCCTTGTAGGTTGCCACATGGTCCTTGAAGGCCAGCAGATGGACCGTGAGGCCAGATCTTTTGTGAAGCCTCTCCAGCTGCCAACTCCTGGCCTTCATGGCCCAGAGTTCGGTGGTATACCAGGGGTTGGGATGATTGAAAGAGACAACCTTGGTTTTGAGGGGGGCGAGAGAGTCCAGACTGAGGGAGAGGGCGGTGTTGTAGTGGGCTACCCAACCATCTACCGTGGTGTCAGGGGGAACAGACACCATGTGAGCAGATATGAGGCTGGATAGAGTTGGTGTGCTGACAGACTTGATGTTCCTGAATGTAATGGTGTGTTTGGGACGGAGTTTGGCCGGGGAGACAGGCATGGTGAACAGAATGGCGCGGTGGCCAGAGACGGCGAGATCAATGCACTGCAGATGGGAGGGGGGTGAGCCAGTGGAACAGACTAGATCGAGGGTGTGACCTTTAGCATGGGTGGGACCTTGGACTTGTTGGGTGAAATTGAAGCAGTCCAGTAGTGAGAGGAATTCAGTGGCGAACTTGCAGCTGCTGGAGTCCACGTGGATGTTAAAATCCCCGAGCAGAAGTGTGGATGGAGACATGGAACAGGTGGAGGTGAGGAGCTCAGAGAGCTCGGACAAGAAGATGGTGGAGGGTTTGGGGAGACGGTAGATGAGGACCACCTGGAGTGGAATGGACCCTGCCAGTGTGAAAATGGTACACTCAAAAGAGGTGGTCTTGGGTGCAGGGAGTTCTTTCACCAGGATATCGGCATGATGAATGACCGCCAGCCCACCACCATGACCCGTGCACCGAGGCTTCTGAATGTAGACATATCCCGGGGGTGTGGCTTGGTTGAGTGTGAGGAAGTCCAGTTGATTCTGCCATGTCTTTGTCAAACAGGCGATGTCAATATTTCTGTCAGTAATAGTGTCATGGATGAGTAGAGCTTTATTGTTAAGAGAGCGAGTGTTCAACAGCACAAAAGGTGTGGGATTGTTAGTGGGTGATGATGAGCGGATGGAGAGAGGAGCGACATTGTCAACACAGAGGAGGGAGCGCAGGTTGGCAGTGCCCACGTGGGGATTGTTGTGATGACGTCGTGCCACAGTAGCTGCACACCGATTGGACCACAGAGAGGGGATGGAATTTCCAGCAGTGACCGCTACCTCTGTGGATGTAACGTGGCCGATGCAGTAATCCATGCTCCTTGATGGTGGAAACTGAATTAATTCCAAGACTGATTGATGCTGGAATTAAGCAAAGGAGTTCAGAGGTGGTGTATCTGAGCGCCATGTCGTCCGGGGGGAGAGTTAGCCTATCACCGCTAGCCACTAGCCAAACGAAGCTAATCGTTAGCAGCTTTAGCCTAGTCACGCTACTGCTAGACGGGAGCAGCACCGGCAGACCAACATTATTAGCCGTTGACAGAAAGCAGTGATCCCCGAGGCGAAGTGCAAACATGGAGAGAAGAAAAGTCCAGAGCATAGTAGAACACCAAGATGACTTGAAACCATGATGGCAGTTGGCTACTCAGGCAGCAGCAGCCATGGAGACCGGTAGAGACGATGCTAACAGTAACTTCACTGAGAGGTAGCGATCCCAGCCACAAGGGCTAACTGCAAAATACCCCTCAGTAATGGTGGTAAATGTCCGATTGAGGAGTACCAGAGGACGGATCCCCTGAGCACAGAGTCCGGCTACAAACAGAGGATCAGTGGACGGATCCAGCGGCAGTTCAAGGCCGGTAGCAGGTAGGTGCTGTACAAGTGGTTTCAGAGGTAGCCACGTAGTCACACAGTTTCACAGCAATCGCAGGGCTCAAGCAGATAAAACCGGGCAGGGCAGCCAACTGAATTTAAAACAGCAGACAGAGAGGCACAAGGCACAAAGTTTGCTAGGTTAGATTCCTAGTTTAGATTCCAGTGGAGAAGCGGCAAACAGACAAACGCCAGCGTCCTCTCCAGCCAGATGTGAAGAACCTTTGTGGAACCTTTGAAGAACCTTTGAGGAACCTTTGAGGAACCTTTGAACACTGAAGAGGCTGCAGGCAATACTGGACAATGTGAACCATCCTTTCTACAACATCCTGGCTGGACAGAGGAGCAACCGCAGTGAGCGGCTCAAATCACAGCGCTGCAGGACGGAGAGGTTTAAAAGGTCCTTTGTTCCCAAAGCCATAAGGCTCTTTAACACCTTTTAAGGCCTTTTAACACTTCCTAAACCCCCACCAACCCCCACATTCACATCTGGACTGGGTTGTGTGCAATAATTGTGCTGCTTTTATTACGCTATGGTATGCTGCTTGTATGTATTTTTTATATTTATCTATTTTATGTTATATGTTTGTGTTTTTTGAGCTGCTGGATACCTGAATTTCCGTGTGGGATGAATAAAGTATCTATTCTATTTCAGCAGGTATTTCTGCCTCTGGAGCTGTAGAGTGATGGCGGATGTTTTGATGTGTTTTGATGGCAAAACACCTGCTTCCCTCCCTCTCTCTCTCTCTCTCTCTCTCTCTACACTGCATGCTGGGAGGTTGGGTGTGTGAGCATGAGGGTGGTTGGTGGAGGTGTCAGTGGTGCAGATTTTGAATGTGATTTTCTGTCCCTGTTTTTGACCTTTCTCCTGTTTTCTTCATCTGTCCTATGTGCATGATCGCGCATGAGTTTTAGGAGGCATGGCGTCCGCTGAGATGCCACCTCCAACTATCTGGCATGGCATGGGGTTAGGATAGGCCTGCCGGACAGCAGTGTTACTGTAGAGGAGGTTTTGTTGGCTTTGTTGGCTGCTGGTGAGCAGGTAGGATATATAAGATATCTTATGCTTCAAGGATGAATAAAGCAGTGGTTGTGTTTTTGAAGGAGGAGCTCATCATCTAATAGAGAGCGGTACCTTCATCAGGGACACATTCATGTAGGTCTTCCCTCCACGCAGGTCACCATATCTGGTGTTCCGCCTAACGAGCTGCTGGAGTGTGAGCTCCGGAGTTTTGGTAAATTTGCCAGTGGATTTAAAACTGTCTGGGGTGTAAGGATGTCAAACTGAAGCACGTACAGTGAGGAGGCAGGTATTTATGTTTCTGGACTCGCCTACACAAACTCTTTCAGAGTTAAGTATGGCGATGGCTCATATATGGTGTATACCACAGCTGAAATGCTTCGAGTGTGGAGACGTAGGACACAAATGGTTTGCATGTCCACATTAACAATAGGATGCCGACTCTGCCGAGGCACTGGGCCCGCTTGCAATGAGGCACTGTGTTATTGTGCCACAGTGTTATTGTGATAACACTGATTTGTGGAGGGAGGGACAGAGCCAGTCTGAAAAGCAACAAGTTTCTGTGGAAGCAGAGAACCTGAGGAGCTGTCAGTCTACAGGAACTTAACAGTCAGCAGCTTCCACAGCTTCTGCAGGCAGAGATCACACTGTGATCACAGATCAAGGACAGGGTGTGCTCTGTAGCAGGTGAAGAAGATATGGAGGGTGACTCTGAGTTGGATGCAGCATCTGCTGGGGAAATGTTACACAGACACACAGATCTCTATTCCTTAGAGGAAATTACAGACTTCCTAGATGAAGCATTTGGAAAGTCTGTTAAACTGAGCAATTACTTTGGTGACACTGATTAGTTCATTAGATCTGCTCGCACACTGAAAAAAATGGTTGGGTTTGATCTCCTGGATAAAAAAAAAGATGCTTCCGTCTCAATAAGCATATCACAGCTCTGAGAAAGGAAAGAAGAGGCAAAACTGTTAAAAAGATTAAGAAGTAGCATGATCATGCTTCACATGGTGTTTTCATCTTTCTTCTGTTTTCTGCTTGGTTCATCTTGTCTGTTTCTCTTCTCCGATCTCTATATGAAGTGTGTCAAAATAGGGTCCCTAAATATTAATGGAGGGAGAGATGGGCAAAAAAGGGCATAATCTCTGACATCTCTCATCAAAAAATGATTGATGTGTTACTTTTACAAGAGACACATACCAATCCAGCAGATGAGATAGACTGGGGATTATCATGGGAGGGTTCATATGCCCTTAGTCATAGCACTAACAGGGGTAGCTGTCTTGTTTAGAGCAAAAGCAAATGCAACTGTTATATGTTCTACTGAAGTGGTCAAGGGTTGTTGATTGTCAGGGCAAAACAGAAAGAGTAGCTTTTTTCACCCTGTTAAAAAATGAGCTAAGAAAGTACCATCAGGATCAAGTAATTATTGGTGGGGATTTCAATTGCACTGTGGACAGAACAGGTGAGGAACCCCACCCACAATCATCCCAGAGTCTTAACAGTGCCATCATACACCTGGATTTGGTAGATGCATGGAGGGTCAAACATCCACAGTCCAGACAATATATATGAGTGAAGGTTAGCAATAACAGGGTGAATCCAGCCAGGCTAGACATAATCTACATCTCTAAAGATCTTAGCTCTAGACTAGTTCATAGTAATAAGTCCAGTTGGTTTCACTGACTTAAATTGTTTGTTTATTTATTATCCACTACTCAGCACCTTAATTTGTTTATCTTAGTTTATTTGATTATCCATTACCCGGCACCTTAAACTGTTTATTTATTGGAAGTGGTGATTCCATGGGGCCGAATCGAGTCTGACAGTTCCTGAATCCCAGTACCGGGCGTCGGGTTCTGCCACTTGGTTTCTTGTTTTCATGGTTTCGAGCTTACTCTGATGCCATACTATCTGTATATTCTGTATATTTCATATTGCCATACTATCTGTATATTCTGTATATTTCATATTGCCATACTATCTGTATATT
>OMLB01003614.1:4694-19318 GCA_900302555.1 Myripristis jacobus
TAGCCCGTCACACTTCTGTGTGTGTGTGTGTGTGTGTTTGTGGGCGTGGTGAGATTTAATATTGGGCTGTCAAACAGAGGTCAATCAGCCGTTTTCCAAAAGGATGTTTGGCTAACACTGTACTTGGAAGTGCATTCTGCGGCACATTATAATCACATCCAAAAATGACATTACACCATGAAATATTTATGAATCCAAATTTTGCTATCAGATCGTTAAGAGCGGCACAAGTCACATCAGAAAACATGCAACACGTATTCTTATAAACTATTAAAAAAGGGATTTGTGGATGATTTTATCTCCGTGAAAATAACAAAACAGAACATTTGTTACCGCGGTGCTGTTCAAACTTTGTCCTTAAGCTGTAACGACAAGTTTACGATTATTTAATACTTAGCCCTCTTTCCTGCCAAAAAAAAAAAAAAATGTCATCCATAGGCTACATTTCAGTGGCAGTTCTTCTGTGCAGTGAGCTTTGCAGTGAATACTCACTCCATCAGCGTTACTACTTACACTGAACATGCCACTGGTAACGTGTGTGTGATGCTTCAGAGGACATTTTCAAACCGAGTGTCACCATCATCTGTTTTCATGCCTTTCATTCCGTTATGATTTCAGGTCAAAGGTCATGCTTCACGGCAGGAAACGTTCAACAAAAAGTGGCTTCTAATTCTTTTTCTTTCTTTTTTTTTGGTGCCCGTAGATGTGGTTTCACATTACCTGTCTAGAACTCATTATTTATGTATTTATTCATTTATTGTTTCTGTACTGATGGAAAATGTAACGGCTATCTATTTTACCAAAGGAGGAGCCCCTAGAAAGGTGAGCAGGAGTGGAGTGACAGCCGTGCTTCATTTTGGCCTTTTTTTTTGTACATTGTGTATTGTTTATCGTTTGATCCTGCATTTCCAGTCACTGCAGATCAGTCATAGTAAAGAATGTAGGGAGTACGAAATGCTTAAAAGTGACTTACATGCTTAAAAAATGAAAAGAAGAAAAAAATCAGGTGGGGTAAAGCCGTCCTTGAAATCATAATTCATGCAGCGAGCATTGATCGGTCTCTTTCATCCACACCGGCTTCCTCCTTCAAATATCCAAAACCTGGTTCTTCATACCCTTTGTGTGGTTGTGAAATGTGGTCTTGAAGTATTACAACTTTATTTATTATACAAATAAAAAAAATGTGAATAAGATGGAAAATTTGTATCGTGCTTTTTGTCTTTTGTTCCAGGACTGAATAATAATTTTGCAGATATTCAGAATTCTCTGTCCCATGTGCATCATGTGCAAATTAATCCATCAGCTGGGGATATTTTACCTCACTGGGCAAAACAATGTGCTGCAATGAGGGTGAAGGAGGAAGAATTAGCTCTTTTACAAATGTTTGGTTTCAGCACTAGTTAGTTGTTTTTTGTAATAGTGGTATTTCTAAGCATGACTTAAGTTGAAAACAGGTACTTTTTAATGTTTGCAACACATGGCACTGAATTACAAATTATTTTTAAAAATTTTAAATTCCCTCTAATTAAATTTTTCTAGACATTAAATCAAAATGTCATCTGTTAGGCCTAAATACCTGTGTTTACCCCGATATTCATTTCAAAATGGCTGCAGTGAAGAAAAAAAAATCTTATTTAAATGTACAATGTTTTTGTTTTGACATCTTTTTTCTCATTTTCATCTGTTTAATTTTACATAATATTATGTGTTTTTTCTCTGGTATGGCATTAATGTGTTGGTGTGTGGTGAGTGTTTGCCATTTTATTTGCCTGATTAATGGTCCTGAGTGTGAAGGTGATGCCTCAGGAAACAGACCAACAGACAGAAGCAACCGCTATGAAACAAAACAGTTTATTTGCAACTACTTTGGTCGTCATGAAGCACTGTGAAAACGTCTGAACACAGACGCACTGCTGTGATTGTACGAGGACACTGGCACTCTTTGGTCTTCCACTGAATGCTGAACTGACTATTGGTCCTGTTGTGTAAAAAAAACAGAGGAACGTGTGCAGCACGATGCAAACTGGCAGTGGAAATGCGTCCCTGATTTCAACATCTCCTACCTTCTTCTTCAATAGTGTTTTGCTTTCCATGTTAGTAATAATAATGCTTTTAACATACCTGTTTACTTCCTCCCCATTCATGCAGAAGTTGTGCACAGTATTTATATATCATGCACAGCTTATTGTGCATTTATATATAAGGAACAGCTCTAGTTTTTAAGAAGCCGGTTCCTTTCAGCAGGGTTATGTTAACTGAGATTAATGCTTACAATGTCCTGAAGAGGAAAAAATGACACATGGTCACTTTATACATGGACAGTCTGACAACACGTGGTGGTGTGCTGTGTGATATCTTTCTGAAAAATGCTTTTGAGCCCCATTGAGTAGCACTACACTTTCTGCCTCTTAAGCACTTAACCACCGAATAACAGCCTGGGCTGAATAATCGGAAAGTCAGTATTGCTGCTTAAAAGCCGGAACATTCTTTCAAGATCAAGGTGACAACATCATTCAAGGAGATTTTTTTTCTTTTTTTTTTTTTTAAACTGAGCACACGCGCATCAGTCTCGGATCCAATCACTGATTGTACCTCAGAATGTTTTATAACATCATTTTCAACACAATCCTTTTTGAAAAATAGGATAAAAAGAAACTTCATGTTGAGATTAGAAACTCACTTCAACTTTTTGGAGGTGTCCTTGCGGTTCAATTGGATGGTATGCTTCTTCGGCACTTATGTCACAAGCTCATAATGTTCCACTGCCATGTCTTCCTACTCACTTCGCTGAATAATAGCAGTTGGAAGGCAGAGACCAATGCCCTTTAACAATATTTTCTCTTGGTATTTTGGCATCTAAAAAGAGGCACCATTCAAGGTGGGAGGAAAATCAACAGAGAAGACACAAGGCACAGGATTTAGGATGTAGGCAAAATGTATCAGCAGAGAGCTTCTAGGCATCGATCCCCCAGTCTGGTTCCACAAGAGCTGAGGGGACGTTTGTGTCTAATTTGCATGTCCTTGTAAGATGTGGTGGAAGAGACCCCTGCGGGATCAGGTGAGCTCCGTCTGCTTGGTTTGTGGAAGCAGGAGCGCTGCTAATCCTCCTGTCAGAAGCAGAGTAGACACCAGCAGGACTGGAACAGCACAGTTTGTGTCCACCAGCTTTCCAAAAACTACATTTCCCATGATCGCTGCTACTCGGCCAATTCCTGTGAAGAAACCCAGGGCAGAGGACCTAAAAGAAACAAAACAACGGGGGAGGACGAGTGAGCGCTGTTGCATACTTCACTGAGAGCAGGGCTAATTTATAATGTACGTAATCTGACACTTTTCCCAAAAATGTTTTATTGCTTGTTTTACTCTTTGTTTTATTGCTTTTTATTTTCAATTTTCCAACAGGGCAATTAACATAGCTTTCACTGAAACATCTGTATACTCTGCTGTGTACGGCTCTGCTGCTATGGAGATTGAACAGTTTCTGGACAATGGCTCAGCATGGGTAGACTAACTGGTCATACTGCCTGTTGAGAGTCTATCTTCAGACATTAAAAAAAAAAAAATTGGTGATGTCCACCCAGTGTCACATGCCACAGCTAATTCTCTGTGTAATGCACTGTTGAGATCAGATGAGCCTTCCCATACTCTATAATGGGAGTGGCTAGAGTCTGTGTTGGGTGAGACAGTACATATTTAGATTTATTTAATATGTATTTGTGCTTTTATTTATTTATTTTTTTAATACAAACTTCATTTATTCAAACTTGACTTGAAATAACTGCTTTCCATGCAAAAACAAAAAGCAGCAAATGGCTTCTCAAATCTTTATATCTCCAGCTATGCAGGCTGTGCACCAAAACCAGCAGGAGAAATGAACTTTTTTTAAAAAAATATAACAGCTGTTATGAGCTGATTAGGATTAGCTGACATTGTAACTGTATGGAAATGTACCGGTTTTCCCTTTAGCGTTACCTTGAGCTACTGTGGGAGATGCTGGTCTCTTTGTTGTAGTTTTGGTTCCGTAAAAACATCTCACTCGTGCTGCTAATTAAAGCCTCATGGGCTCTGCAGTCTGAGACACAGCGACATCTGGTGGCCAAAACCAAAACATCTGCAGGCTACCTTTGTTCCAATTGCCAATGTAAATTTTTTATAATGCTTGTTTTGTTATGATAGAACTGTTCATTAAGTTATCCAAATGGTTCCAGTAGAACAGTAGAGTCCCAAATATAATGCCTATTCTACTCATTCAAGTTTATATAGTTCATAAGTTTATATGTACTACTAAACAGCAGGCGCTGTAACACTGATGCAGAATACTGTGGGGATGCTGTCATCAGTTAACCTGTTTGGATTTACGCGGTGCTAAAAATGAGGTACCGTAAGTGAGTTGGGTAAAGCTCTGTTCCCATGACGTCCAGGGCGTTCCAGGAGATGACAGACACTGCACTGAAGACACAAGACAGGATGAGGCTCTGTCCTTTGGTCTGGACCACATAGATGAGGAAGACGCTGATGCTGGACACAAGCATACTGCAAGCTGGAGAGTACAACACAGACACACACAGATCTCAGGTCACACTTCAAATTCAGATGATTCTCAAGGTGTGAAACTGGGTGGCTGTGGGGATGGACACTCTGTCACAGCATGACCCAGACACTTGTGCAGGAGGAGGTCAGTACCTGATCATGTCCCAAGAGGTCACAGATTACTTTATGTTCCCTTAATTAATTACAGGAAAGAAGCAAGCAGTGACTAGCAGGCTTTTTGGTTGTGTGGCACCTAGTTACAATTATGTATAAAATAAATAAAACATGAAACAAGGCATGGTTCGAGAATTTCCCAGGTTGGGATCAATAAAGTAAATCTATTGATCTATCTATCTATCTATCTATGGTTGAAGAAGGGGCTGTTCAACTTCTTTTAGTCTTATCATCAGTTTAAAAACTTAACTTATAACAAATGCTGATCAGGGAGCCGGTCTCATTAGTGGACAGGACAGACTCTTCAACTACAATGTGCCATTTTATGAAGAGCAGACTCACAAAGCAGTGCCTTGCCGCCGCTGTGGTCCATCATCAGAATGGTGAAGATGTTGCCTGGCAAGTTTGAGACAGCGGTGAGGAAGCCCTCCTTATACACTACCAGTTGAAGAAGAGACACGTGTAGGTATCAGCACAAAACACAACACAATTAGCTCAAAAACAGAGATAACATTCAGCGAGTGCCTCTCTGGGTGTCGCCACATGTTGCCTATCAGGGTTCATGCAGAATTTCACAAGAGAGATACTCTGGCACTTCCACCTGCAGATAAAACCGACGGTTATTGAAGCAAACAATCTATGAGCTACTGCCCCAACAAGCCGCAGGTAAAAGTGCCTTGGTGGCCTTCCTTTGAAAAAACACCGCTTGGGTTTGCAAAGAGCATTTTATATTTGGACGTAAACGTAAACGCCACAAACTTTATCAGCTCAGATACACACCTGCTGTCTTGACTGGATAGCAGGTTTGGTTGTGGAGTGGAGACGGGAGGAGTGCGCCGGCGCAGGGGGAGCCCTCCACCTCAGCTCTCTCAAACAGCTCGGGCAGCCACATCCACAGCCCATAGTAGCTACACACACACCCGCAAATTCATACAGAATGGGATTTTAGAATTAAATCTAAACTAGAATAGATTTGTACAGATACACCAGTCTTATCCAGCTAAATCACAAAGTGTTGCAACAACAGTGAAAAGCCTATGATCCCATCCAAGTGATACTAAACAGTTTTATCCTATTTGCAAAATACAAACTGTCTTTCATAAAGAAGTGATTGAGCACTCTGTCTAAAGAAACAAACCAAATTTAACTGTTTTGCCTCTCTTTGTTCCACTGGCATAAAGGAATCAAAAAGGAGGAACCCCTCAAAGTATCCCTTTTAATCCAGCTTCTTCACTTATCACACAGGATATAACTTTCTCACAGTCATCTGTAAGTACTGGTATTACTTGAAGAACAGGTATGTGTGTATAGAAATCTATGTTAATATGAAAGGCTATGTCGATGTGTGTGTATAGTTGTTTATATATGTCTTTGGTTGGATGAATTTCTGGATGTTGATTCTGCACACACACACAAAAAAAGGTCTGCACACCTGTTTCCTCAGGGGGCCTCCTGACAGACGTGTTGGTGATTTCTAAATTTGCGCTAATTGGTAATGGGTTTTAAAGTGAATTTCACCAAATTAACAACAATGCAATAAATATATGTTTTTTAGATGCTATAAAAACTGAAGGCTGAAAAATTTGTGCTTTATACCCCGTGCTACACTGAAGAAATTAAAGACACTGGATTGAGAGAGTACTTTGATGAACTTTGATGAGTAAAGCATAACAGACAGGCTGGGTCGGTTAACATTTACTGGCATTACGCCTCATGATATCTGGGCGCTGAAGTTTAGATTTCTCAAACAGCTATCTCTCACTTCCACCACGCTGCTCAACAGCAGGAGCGTGGGGACCGGCTTGATGAACGCAAGCCCCGGGCTTTATAAAGAAAACATCAGCTTCATTGCAAAACTACAAAGGATAAGTGCAGCATGTGTGTTTGTGCAGATGAACAGATGGGGTTTCTCACCCGAAGGAGATGCAGTAGAAGACAACCAGCAGGGCGACGCTCCTGGATCTGAGTGGACCATGAAACAGCTGTCTAATGGGCGCCAGGCCCTGCAGGACAAGACATACAGCAACACGCAGAACAGCTGTTTAATGACAACAATTTTGCAGAGGACAGTAAGAGAAAACTTTTCTTGATGTGCCCTATATTTTATTCTTGCCCGATATGTTGTTGCTTTTTTACATCTCAACATAAAATAATGCAACATAACATCAGGGAAAACAGGTACAAATGAAAAGTCCCATCACGGTCTGCTGCTAGATGCCCCTGCAGCTATCATTTTACTAAGACATAACCCCAAAACAGTCTCTCTGGATTTTCAGTGAAGGCTGTGTGTGCAGATATTACCATTTTCAAAAGGCTGGCAGGACGTTCTCCGTTTGAACCCCGACCCTTGTTCTCCCCTGATACTCGTCCTTGCATGGAGTTGGTTTGCAAGCCAAATATCTGTAAAGGAGTTGAAGGTGAGTGGTGCACATTCTTTACACCTACAGTAGGTCACTGCAGAGGCCCGGAAGCACATGTTGCAACAAGATCTGGACACAACACACACACACACACACACACAGACACACACACACTCCCAGCTCTCATGACAGCTCTCGCTTCCTGTATGATTGCACTTTATGTATCAAAGCTTTTTTTGTTTATTTTTATCTCCCATGGTGTGTAAAGGATCATTTTACACCGTGTTGTGTTCTGATGTCATTTATTTATACTCTGTGATCCAGCAGGGCCTTTGCTTTTAATTTGGATATTTTTGTCCATGTTTTTGTTCACTGGCTTGTGTTTGAAAATGAGATACATGGAGAGATTACTCAATCTCACCTGCAGAGATTTGTAGTTTGAATGTTTTCTGTGTATTACATCATTGTGTTACATTCCTGTCTTATTCTCTAAATGACTTCACTCTTATGCTTCATTGCCATGCTACTAATATTATCACATATCAAAGAATACACTGTAATAAATCCACAGGCCACCAGGACACAAAACACAGGAAGAAGCGGCGGTTCATACTGGAAAGGATGCATCTTTTCCCCACTGGTTTACTTCAAACATCAAACGGAAAACACGGAGTGCCTGTTTCTCCTGGCCAGCCTGGCAAAGACAGAGAAGAAAATTCAAAGACCGTTCAAAACAGAAAGAAAAGTGGTCGTCCACTCTTCCATTAGAAGCCTGTGACTGATCATGGCCGTAAGATACCTCCATGAGGAACTTGGGACTCTCGGGCATGAACAGCTTGAAAAGAACAGCTGAGGTGAGGCCGGGCACGGAGCACAGCACCACAAATACTCTCCAGCTCTTGAAGTTATGCCTCCCCAAGGAAATGTGAGCCCAGGTACTTGGAATCACTAACCAGGCCAGGCCTGCAAGACAAAAAAAAAGGGGTTTAGGATCCAGCTTTCAAAATTAGATACTAAAGATTTTAATTACCTCTGCCAAGGAGGTTGTATTTTAACTCCTTTTAATTATTTAGTTATAACCCCTGTTATAAGGATATGTCAGTCACATGAAATTTGGTGAACAGGGTCATGGAACTTTGATTAAACTTTGATGGTGATCCAAATCAAAATCTCCGGAATCAGACAGTTATTGTGTTTCAGCCATAACTAAGAAACTAGCGGAGATAAGGAGTTCTTTGTAAGGACAAAATATTAGTTTTCCTTCCTTCTTTCTTTCTTTTTTTACTTTACTAAATGTTTTGGCAATTCTAAGATGTTGAAAGACCTGGTTATGCAAACGTTTGTCTCCATTTAAGATTTTCAATAATCTCCAGACCTGTGTAGAAAGCCCACCTGCAGCCAGGATGTTTCCTGCCATCCAGAATGTGGCCAGAGCACTGATCATTGCGCCTCTCCTCAGACGGGGCAGGAACTCTGAGAAGTAGGAGAATATAACAGGGATCGAACCGCCAACTCTGCAAAGGGGGAAAAAAAAATAGGATGGATATGTAACAGTGTTTTCTGTATTTTAATTTAGCTATAAACAACCCACAAATCTGTTAGCTATAATCAATATAAAATAGATTAGCACTGTTTCAAAATGTCAGAAGAAGAGAACTCCTCACCCCACTCCGCTGATGAAGCGCAGCAGCAGGAAGAGCCAGAACCACGGGGCCAAGCTGGCCAGAGCCCCAAACAGCCCGTTGATTGTCAGGGACATGACCAAGACCCTGCGGCGCCCCCTCTGGTCAGCCAGATATCCCCACAGGTAGCCACCCACCATCATTCCTGTGAGGCACCAGTGGAATAGATATTAAATATATTACTTAATTCAGGTCAGTAACAAACCACAATTTCATTTCATTTCAGAAATGAGAGGGTGCAGGTTCTTTCTGGCTCCGCTTCTTTCTTTAGATGATACATATTATTTGTTACTGTGATGCTTATTTTTTGATACTTTGTAATGCTTGTTAACATGGACTGACAAATAAAACTGGTATGTAAGTAACAATGCAAAAGACACTGCAATACACAATGCATTAAGCTGACCTAACACAGTGTGATTTGCACACAGAGTGTTTCAATAAACACTGACACTTGTCACTTAGGTACATATTATGGCTGTGCAATCAGTTGAAACAAACAAACAACAACAACAACCATAATAATAATAATAATAAGAAGAAGAATAATAATGATATGAAATATTTTTTGGCCCTGCAAAGGTTTCGTTTTAGTTAGTAGTTTGAGTTTGAGTTTCAGTATTTTTGGGAGAAGAAATATTTTAATAGCCGTGATGATATGGCCTCAGAATACATATTTTATAAAGGATTTGCAGTCAAAAAGAAAACTGGAAAATATTTCGGTGTTCAGTTTTTTTAACACCTAGTGTTTGTCTTAGTTACAGTTTACTCTAATAAGCTTTCCCTCTTATGATGTCTGGTGTTAGAATGCAAGTTGCCCTTATGTTTCTGCACCAGAGGCCACAAAGCCAGCCAAATTCTTTTACATTTATTGTATTTGATTCAAGCTTCATGGAGGCACGAGAGAGATGGCAACATGGTGTTACTCTGTTTTGGTCCGTCTGGTATTTTTGTGTTTGTGAGCATGGCATCGCATTCAGTACTTGCACAATTACGCTTAATTGGTATATAAAGTCATTGTGAATTACCAAGGAAAATGCTGGCAGTCAGCAGGCCCATGTCTGAAGAGCTCAGCTGCAGATCGCAGCGTGCTGTTGGCAGGAGAAAGGACACACACAGAATCTCTACAGCATCGCTGGCATTGGCCCATCCACACACCACCAACAGGAATGCATGGAATAACCCAAAACCTGAGGGTAAAGAAATAAGAAAATGTGAATAAATATAAATATTGGCAGTCAAAATATTTTTCAAGTCTCCACAGGCCTATTAGATATATGACACCATAGTGATGGAAAAAAATTATATTTATTTATATAAAACTTTTAAGTGCCTCACAACCAAACAGTTCACTGTATATCACATGGGAAAAGTAAAACAATGAAATAATAGAACAACATTTAGGCCTACAGAGGTACTATAACTGAACCAAAACTGAACTGAAGCAATAGTACATCGTGATAAAAGTTTAAGGAAAGGAACTATAGTACTGGTGCTGCTGTGATTTAAAACAAAAACAAAAACACAAAAAACATATAAACTCATACATACATATATAACATCAGCATATTCCTAAACAAACTATGTCAGACCCACTACATACAAAAGTAAGCTGGTGCTCTTCATAACCTTTACAGATAAATTGCACAAAACAGAATCTGCTGTTTCTCAAACGTAACACAACACATTTACATGCAAGCAGAAATGTTGGATATGCTGATAAAGATGACCGCCTCTTCATTTTATGTTGACTTTTTACACATATGACAACTTGATTCGCATTTTACTGAACTGATGCTCAAGACGAAGATGGTATTATAGCAACAAAAAGTAAAAGGGCCTAAAATGGCAAACATACTACCATCAATATTTAGAGTACCTGCTTCTTCTACAGCTTCCTCGTATGTTAATCTTCTTTGTGTGCTCTCATCAGCGTCATGTGGGACGTTAGCAGTGCTCCTGTCAGTGTCACCTGTAAAGTGGTCAAACATACATACTCACGGTGACATGGGATCTCACAACACAGCACATTACACTTTCTGTAGATTATAAATGTTCACTCAGGTCTCCACTTCGCTGAGGCAAATTGTAAAAGCCACAAGCTTCCATGAAACTCAGTACAAACCAACTGAAACTTATGGAAGCTAGGTAAGACTTAGTGACAGCTGACAGTATACAGGGGTACTACTGATCACCCAAAAGCACCTCATAGTATCTAAAAGTGCTAGAACAGTACAACTGGGATGATATATGATATACTTATCTCCTGATTCAATACTATCACGACACTTGGGTGTCGATTTGATATGTATTGTCATTTGATATTACAACTTATTGTGTGTTTTTGTTTTTTGAATTATACTCTAGTTTGTGGTTGTACAATGTCATGAAGCTGTGGTTGTCCTGAAAGTCACAATAAGTCATTTTATACAGTGACGTCAAGTTTTTAAAAAAATGGTGTCACTACAATTAAGTGGCTGCTATGGGGGGCCAACATCATCACACATGAATAATACTGGGCTCATTCAATCCACAAGCGTCTCAACTTTCAAGTCATACCCAGTTGCAAGGTCTGTGCCCCAAACTGTGCTGGATTAGCATAAGGTCACACACAAACAGGGCCACTGAACACAAATGATCATTTCTAATGCTTCTCAGATTATAATAACGCCTAAGAGGGTTTAAGCTGCTATGGTGCTGGTTGAACTCTGGTCCCCAACTTTTAGAACCACAGGGAGCCTCCTGGGGAATATTACAGGAGGTCCCAAGCTCATTACGCAACAGCCTAATTTCACTATTACAACAAACAATTGTGCGTCTTCTGGTAGGTCCTAGCTCTTGGAATGAAAACGTTTAGAAACCCCTCAGTCCAAAAAAACATGCCCCGTGGATTAAACATGATTGAAGGTGTCCGAGGCTCCCTCCACATCTGTTTAGGGGTTGTTGAGGTGAAGCCGACAGGAGTGACATAACATACCATCATCTGAGTCAAAGTCGCTCGGCTGCAGGTGGTCACCGGTGAGAAGTGGCTCTCGTGCCTCCGCATCCCCAGACCGCACCACACGAGCCATCGCTCGTCCTGTGTAATGTGCACGCGGCGCGCACTCTTACCCATTCACTTGAAACGGGAACATGTCAGAGCTTCTGCCTCTGCTGCTTCTCCCCCCGTCTAAACCGGTGGAAACTGGCAGCTAGCTAACAGTGCAGCTAACTTACGCAAAACACCGTGCAAACCAGGAAGTAACATTTAACTCTTAAAAGCCACCACGACGACATTCACGCCCCCTTGGTCTTTCTGTTCTTTTTATTACGGGCGTGCGGTGCAAATTCAGTTTCTGGAGGTTGTATCGATCAGTGCAGGGTGTAGCCGAGTTTAGCTTCACCTGGGCAGGGTGGTTACAGGACTCGTGAGCAAACGGGAACGGGTCCAGTTGACGTTAATGTTAGCGGTACCTCCCCTTGTTTAAAAAAGATTTGAAGATGGCGACCAGTTCAGAACGCAGTCCCCCTCCTTTCCCCGACTCAGAGGACCAGGAGCTCCTGGAGTCTGAAGACGTCGGAGCCCCCGACAGCGACGATGATGATGAAGGAGAAGACCTTTTCGTAAGTGCTGTATGTCTGCTCGATAGTCATATGATACCCGTGTTAACTACACGCTAACCCACTGCCGTGTTTGCTAACATACCAACTAGCTAACGTCAGCGAGCCAGAAAGCTAACGAGGCACATTTGCGCTAAAGTTTTGGGAAGTATTGGCGAACTGTTAGTTCTCCGGGTGTAGGAGGCAATAAACCGCTAATGTTCACACGATCAAACAACAGGCCAACAATTTAAATGTTTGACTTTTATAATTTAATTAGCCATTGATCACCATCTGAAGTTGCAACTGTATAAAATCAGTGATTACAGTTAACTTTGTCGCTTTCGCAGCAATGGAAATCTTGTAATCTTGGGTAAAAGTCACGTTGCACTGCTTTAAACTTGTTGCCATCGTGGTGTCATTGATTTCTTTCCACAAAGTTGCAGTGTGATGACCTGACTTAGTGATTTAGCCAGCCTGCAAGCGTAAACCTACTTCCCAGTCAGATCAAGTTAGACTGATCGACACCGCTGTCACACATCAGCCTTCACATCGCTTAAAGTTCACAGCCTCCAGATTTCTAGGTAACTTACACCATCTCGTACAATCTTAGGATAGCGCCAAGGCTTTTCAGAATCTAGGCCAGGAGAAAAAGCTGCAGTCTTCGCCTAAATGAGTCTTTGCAAAACCGAGAGTCTAGGTTTGCGTCATTTTCCCGTCACTTTGGCTGTGGACAGGTGACACTACCGGGGATGCGTTTCTATTTTTCATGTTAATGGGTCCCAATTCTGAGTAATTGTGAGGATTAAAAGCTAGCGCAGCCTCATGTCATGTGAGTCTCAGATGTGGTCACATGGTCAGAACCCGGATGTTTTTCTACAGGTTAACAATGAGAGTTCAGAGGCTAGATTAGAAAGTTGCTGTCTTTGATTTCTGTGCAGAAGTCGCTGCTGCATGGAAAACATTCGTCAGCAGTAGTAGACCTCATTTAGTAGAGTCTGTAGCTTATGTAATGTCTAAGAAATGGTCCAGTCTGTGGTCATTAGTACTGCACTCACTCGTGCTCCCTGCTTAATGAGGCAGCTTTAGGCAGTTCATTACATTTCAGCCCCAGTGTCTAGCTTCTAATGTACATTGGACTGTGCATTAAAAGCAAGTGCTCTGTTTTACAAATGGACCTATACTCTATGTAGACTCTAGTTTCAGACCTGTTGTCAGTATTGTGAGGGCTCTGCTGATTCAGCTGTTTCTGTAACATGGTCTGCTTCTCCAGGAAGTCATTTCATCTCCTCACGCCCAAGTTAAGTGCTAGTTGTAATTTTTAAGACAAAAAATTAGTGCTTTAAGAGTAAATGTGATACATGTTGACAGAAGAGTTTTGAAGTTGTATACAGATGCTTAAAACATGACATTTTAGTTCCCTTTTTTTGCCTTACTCTCAGATCAACCCAGAACAACTGACCAAAATGGACACTACGCTACCAGAAATTGATCAGCCCAGTGATATTTCAGCTGAACCACCCAGTGAACCCATGGATGATCCCTTGGTTGAGCCTGTTAGCCATACAGAAGACAAGCCAGCGAGTGAAGCTGTCAGTGAATCCCTCGATGATTTTGTTGACCTAACAAACAATGAAGCCGATGCTCCAGGTGATGCGATCACAGCTGAAAGTGCCGTTACAGATGCAACAAAAGAAACAACTGAAATCGCTTTAGATGAACCCTCTGATGATTTTGTTGACTTGTTGGGAAATGAAACTGAAGTGGCACGTGAGGAAGTAGTGACAGAGGATGTTACTGTTGAAGCAGTGCCAGATAGTAGTGAAGTGGTTGCCAGTATCACAGATCCACCAAGTGATGACAGAACAGGAAGCGATGCTGAACAGGAAGTAAAAGAATCTTCCAGTTGTCCAATCATCGACACCAGCATTGATTCATGTGCCAGTAACACACAGCAGCCGCCTGTCAGTGGCGAAATTGCCGACCCGTTGGTTGACCTCATCAGTGACGCTCCACCTGTTGATGTGAAGAAACCCAGCCAGCCACCGGCCGACCTGTTTGAAGATGAGCCAAGTGACTTGTTCAGGGAACCCCAGCTGACTAAATCTGCTAAGCAGCCACAGAAAAGCCTCTTCGATGAACCCGATGAGGATATCTTCGGTGAACCACTGGGTGCCACCTCAAAGAAAACCTTAAATGTTGCTGGTATTGAGCAGAAGGAAAAAAATGTCACAACCAAAAGTGGCGGTAGTGATGTTAGTGGTATAGGCGGGCCTTTGAATGACAACTTCCATCCTGA
>OMLB01003614.1:19338-41859 GCA_900302555.1 Myripristis jacobus
TCCATCCTGAACCTACTGATATTTTCACTGAGGAAGCTGTCACCACCGTGCCCAGTGTCGTCAGCACCAGCAGTGTCACCTCCAAGACCAATGGAGTCCACTCTGAAGAAGAGGCCGATATATTTGCTGGTGGGTCCACTATTTTCCTTACTCAGTGAAACGGTTCAGGATTTTAGGATTCCTGTTCCAAATGGTGACTCAAACCCCATTCACATTTTTCATTGGATTGTTCCACAGAATTCCAGCTGAGCTAAGTTGCAAAATGTAAGGCCAGCCTAAGGGAAATGTAGAGGCAAACATAGAGGTGTGTTTGAACAAAGCATGTTTGAAGTTGTATGCAAATTCTGTAGCATGAACTCTCTCATTAGGTGAGGTGAGAACAATGCTATTTAAGCTCAGGTGACACCAAATAGGTGCGCTGAAATGCCTGAAAATGTGGGTCTTCATCCTCTCTCAAGTTAACTGCAGTGTGTTTTTAAAAGAGTAAGAATGTAGTCTGAACTCCCCACTAGAAATGACTCCAGTTTTGACACTCATGTATAACTATTTCTCCATGTGTTCATAACCTGTATGGACACATGAGAGGGTAACTTTAAGCAAATATCACAAGCACTCTGTTTTGCCTGTAGTAGGACAGTGTGAGCGTAAACGATCCAGAAAATACAGTAAAAAGGAACTTCAGAATCAGAAATTGTTTACTTTTCCACTGCAGTCCACTGTGATTCAGACCAAAGAAGATTTTTATGCAAGTCCACAGGTGTAGTCAACCTGCAAATCATCTGGAGTCAAGTTAGTATTGTGCAGCTTGAGTGCACAAGTTGGGAGTTAATGCCACTGTTGACCATTCAGAGTCGTCAAATTCGCCAAGTGCAATAAATGTGCAGGAATTTTCCTCTGTGAAATTAATGTAAAGCCATATTTACAACAAATGAGTACATACGGGCAGACATGGAACATGGGCGACGAATTTCACATTCAGTGCCAGGACAGAGCGAGACAGAAGACCGACAGTGAACTGTACATCTCATTTTTTACATTTCCCTTCAGTTTGGTTCCTTTTGTTTCTTCTCCAACAGAAGCCACGGTGGAGCTTTCTCTAGACAGTCCGCGGAATGACAGAAAAAAGAATGTGATGACCAAACCGGCTGCATCCGCTCCCTCCCTGTCCGTGGCCGCCAGTCTGTCCAAGCCACAGTCCGCTACGCTGGAGGAGGTACACATCTCATCTTAGTGCTCGTGAAATTTCCATAACTGAAACAAAGTGATGACTGAAAGTTGTTGAAGGATTGTCCCAGTACCTTCAGGGATTTGATATTTTGCACACACCATTTTTTTTATTTGAGGGTTTGCCACTGGCCACAGATTTATGGAATTATATGGAATTTTGCGAGGTATACAGTAGACGGGAAGTCAGGGGATTTGCTAAAAATCTGGAGAAGTCGGGGAATATCTGGGAATTGCATTAATGGGACATTTTACAGGAGTATACCAGAAATTATTTTACAGCTTTTTTGACTAGGTTTTTCATTAGATGGTGGTTTTTCAATTTTCAAAACAGGATTTTTTTTTAGGTCGTGGAAGCACTCTTAGTTTTGGAAAGTTATGAGATTTTATTTCAGGGTTTACAGTGGGAACCTTTCTTGTGTCTCCTGAAATTAATATTTCCCTGCATTCATTAGTGTTTTGCTGTTTAGATTCATTCTTAAATTCTACCACAAAAAATATTTCCCACTTCCTTTAACAAATGACTGATTACAGTTTTGATAGAAATCTCATTTCTGTTGTAAGAATTGTTTAAATTGTAGGGCTGAACAATTAGAAATTTATCAGAACTGCAGTAAGGCCAAATGCAATATCCACATTGCAGGAACTGCAGTTTTTTGATAAAGGTAAAATGTGAGATAAATCATTGTTGTATTATGTACAGTACAATATTATGGTGCTACAGAGATGCCAGGGCCTACTAATTGTATTTTCCAGAAGTAAAAAAAAAAATCCTCTGTTTGTTACAGACCCCAGCAAAAATCACACCTTCAATCATTTTTATAGCTTTTTCAGTGAAAATGAAAATTCCACTGCAAAAATGATCATTCCTACTAAATGCTCTAAATCCTGCTACATGACTCTGTCTCATATTGCAGTTACAGTATCTGTAAAATGAATTGCATATGATTTTCGTATAATTATTATTATTATTGTGTTTTTGTTTTTTTTTACCAAATTATTCAGCCCCATTAAATTGGTTGTAAACATAAGGGTGCTTAATGACAAGCTGGTCACTTTGTTTTCTGTTGCAGCTGGAAGAAGAAGAACAGGAGGACAAATTTGACATCAATATCTCTATCACTAATCCTGAAAAAATAGGTGCTGTATTATTTATTTGTTTGTTTATTTTATGTACTAACTAAAGCTAATACGTATAGCCTGCAACTTTGAGTTTGCTCGTTCCATAGAAGTGAGCCTCCAAATGAATTGTTATAACCGAAACATTGGCAAGTTAACTGCTTTGTGTATTTTTCACACTTTAATTTGAAGTGAATAGAAAATAATTCTTGTCTTGTGCATGTAGTTTGGGCCCTGAACTGAGAGAACTTGAGAGCTCTTGCCTGTTCCAACATTTTTCTGAACATTTTGTCCAGATGCAGACAATTTTGCAGACAGCCTTTTCCATTTACCTTAATTTAAGAGACAGCTCTTGTGATTAATATTTTTTAAAAAATCTGATTGGAATTAGCTTTTTTCCTGCATTTAATTAGTTCTGCCTGTCCAAATGTTGTAAATTAAGCATGGAAAATATATTGGCTATTTAATAAATCTTTGACAGAGTTGTATTGCTGTGAAATATCTCAGAGGTCAAGTGAAGTAGCTCTTCCTCTGTTCATCAGCCTCAGATAATTTTAGCATCTCAGATAGTCAAGCGTCTCTGGTCTTATTACATCTTATTCATAATGGCATTAATATTACATTATAAATCACAAAAGTGTCAGTATTTGGTGTACTCTTTCTGGAAATTAGTAAAAAAAACCTCAAGTACTGACCATTTTTATTTCATTTCAGTAGAAGTATTTGTATTCATATTTGCCTACTTAATCTGACGTTGTTGTACACTGATTTAGTAAATTCTCTCTGTGTTTTCTTTTCAGGGGATGGCATGAATGCATACATGGCCTACAAAGTGTCCACACAGGTAAAACCCAAATCAGGATGCAGCATTTTGCTCACTCTGTGAAGTCAGTCTTTAATCCTGAGGAAGCTTGTACTGCTTCATGTTGGTGGTGTGGCTCTGATGTGCCAAAAGGAAATATTTGTGAAGGTGTTGTTGGAGAAATACTCGCACACTGTTTTCATAAGTAATGTCAGATAGTAGTGCAATCAGGAATGCCCAAGTTGTGGCACATGAAGCACATAAAATTCACCTGTAGCTCTCCCTTGTTGACGGGCCCCCTGTTCCTTGCAGACCACACTGCCCGTGTTCCGCAGCAAGGTGTTCACCGTGAGGCGGCGCTTCAGTGACTTCCTGGGCCTCTACGAGAAGCTCTCTGAAAAACATGGACCAAATGGGTACATTGTGCCTCCTCCACCAGAGAAGAGCATCCTGGGTAGGCTGCGTGGCCTTTTTTTGCTTACTCCACTACAACGATGAATCAAATCTTGAATCAGCTTTGAGAACGGGGTTTGTTTTGAACAGGCATGACGAAGGTGAAGGTGGGAAAGGAAGATCCGTCATCTGCAGAGTTTGTCGAGAGACGAAGAGCGGCTTTGGAGAGGTAAGGGCTTAAGGAACAAAGGGAAAACTTAAGAGTAACAGTACACTATGAGAAGCCTTCAGTTTGTGAAGTCTCATTTCTTATTTTGTGTTGAGGATGTGTTTGAAATTACTTTTTTTGGGGTACCGATGTTCTCTCAGCCTCCTTTGTGTACATCTGCATTTCCCAGAAGTGGTTATCTGCCTTGTATATGTGTAGGTGGAGAGCAATCGCGTAGTTATCTTGTAGTCAAAAGCAATTAGGACTGGAGAGAAAACAATGCTGTGATGTTTCCAGTTTTCAAATTACAAAAAGTAATCAGGAGATTATATTTCGCATGCTACTTATGACAAATCTGAACTGACACAAGCTGTGGCTGCATTACATTCTGGTCTATTGAGGTTACTGTTGGTGGAGGAGCGCTGATGTTTTAGATCGCTGAAACATTTTCTGTAATGGGACTCTGCTGGCTTTACTTTATCTCCGTGTAATCTCATGCCATTTATAGTCTACATTTTACCAGTCATCTGTGTGAAGAAGAAAAATTACTCCCAAAGAACAATATAGGCCCAGAAATCTAAGGTTATGTAGCTGCTTTTTTTTTTTTACCAGCTACATTTACATTCCCGTTTACAGTCAAGGGTTAAAGAGATTAAACTGTTTTAACAGAATAAAAATGCACAGTCCACTACCATCCAGTAGTTGTTTTTCAATATTTAAAGTTAATTTGACTTGGCTCCTCTGTGAAAACATGTTTGATTGTGGAAATGTTACTTTTCTGCCCTCTTGAATCAAAGCTGCATTAGGACACTTTGTTAAAAACAGCAAAACCTTTTTCTGACCCTTCTGATCAAATCTCATTCTGCTGAAAAATAAACATAACCTGGTATGAAGCGTCAATAACAGGGTCCAAAATGATCTTTTTTTCTTATCTACTGAAGTGGCTGTTAGATGAAAAAAATTACCAGCCAGCCAGATTTAAGAAATCAGTAAATTGCTTTTTACTATGGCAGTTTGCTATTATTACTATTTAGCGTGTCATTTTGGTCTCATATGCGATCTCAATCAGTATTAGTGTGCAGTAATAATAGTAGCAACAGTAACTATATGCAGAAATATAACATTTGAATTCATAAATTCAGTAGTATTTGCCTTTAAGTGCAAGAACGAAGAAGTATCCTTTATTAAGGAGTTTTAGAATATAACAGCTATAGAGGAATTAACAGTAACAGGTAAAAATAATTAACAGTAATAAGTTCAGAGTCATAGTAATAGTTTTTATTCTGTAGTAGCATGTTCAGTCTTCAACTGTTCTTCTGTCCTGGGTGCTCCACTGCTGCAGTAAATCTCCAAATAGCTGGGTTTGTTAGTACCACATGCACTGTGACAAAAAATTATATATTACGCACAACACACACAGCACAGCACATCTACCAGACTGAAGTGACAGCAAACCAGCAGCTTTTTCTAGTTGTGTGTTGTAAAGTAATTTCTTCTCTTCCGGCCAGAGTGTCAGGTGGTCTCCATAATTTACTCACCAAAGACAACATTTAACCACATTTTTTTATCCAATTCACCCACATTTGCCCACAACTGACCAACGATTTTTACCCTGATTCAGTAATTTCTCATCCATCAGGTATCTCCAGAGAGTGGTGTGTCACCCATCACTTCTTCAAGACCCCGATGTCAGAGAGTTTCTGGAGAGAGACGAAGTAAGGCAGAGTTTAGTTTGCTGGGTGAAAATATGAAACTTGCAGTCAAAACTTCTCCTGGCTGGAAATTGATTTTAATTGTACAATCAAGAGTTTCTAATGAGGGAACCGAAGTAATGGAACATAATTCAGTAAATATTAAAATGAATGTTTGTTCTTTCCATTGGGCGCTGATCACTCTGGGTGTCTGAGGCTCTAACGTATTTTCTAAATGTGCTGATGTCCACTGATGACTACAGTGCAATTGTGAAATTTGGGTGTGTGTGTGTGTGTGTGTGTGTGTTCAGTTACCCAGGGCAGTGAACACCCAGGCTCTGAGCGGCGCCGGCTTCCTGAAAATGATTAACAAAGCAACAGATGCTGTCAGTAAAATGACCATCAAGATGAATGAGTCAGATGTGGTGAGTACATTACATTATTTCTCTGGGAATCAAAGTTCCTCCTGTTCTCCGCCATAGCAGTTTCTGAAAAGCTCCTCTGTAGACCAGATCTCTCGGGAGGCCATCGCACGATTCTAAGTTTCATTAAATAAAACATGAAAATAGCCACTGAGCTCTGATGGCACTTTCAGACTGAAGTGCTGATCCAGAAAATATTAGATGCTTCTTGCTCGTTTGTTTTAATTTGGTGCAAACTATCATTGAGGAAACTGTTTAGAGGATGGTACCAGTTTAACTGTATCCATTGCAGAATCTCTGACACTGATCCTAGTTCACTAAATACTGGAGGTGAAGCTAATAGTCATCTTGTTGTACACTGTACACTTGTTGGTAAACTAATCAGATGATCAGAGCTCACTGGACAAAAACTGTTGTAGTGTTTTTATTTTTATTTTTTTTAAACACTTGTTGTGTTGTGAGATTATCCTCAGATATATAGTAGCAGGGCCTTGTAGCTGCAGCCCCCAGTTTCAAAACCAGCAGCTTCAAGCCCAGTTTAAAATTTGAGATCTGCTTGTAAGAGTTTAATTCTGTGTACTAAATGTATATTTTGCTGCAGTGGTTTGAGGAGAAACTGCAGGAGGTGGAGTCTGCAGACCAGCAGTTCAGGAAGATCCACGGTCTGGTCGACTCGCTGGTTGGCCACAGGAAAGGTTAGCCACACCCTCTCAAACTGTCGTTCATACTGCTTTGCTTTATGTACATCCTGTGTTAATGATCTAAATTCAGATTAAGGAGGGTGGACTAAAGTGTCTGAATGCCCTTCATTTATTATGCAAAGTGTTTTCAGTGATGAATAGTCCAAATATATTTTGACAGTAGTTATTAATACAATAACAATAGTCAGTGAGCCACTGACCCTGAATCACACAACATTGGCAAAGGTTACATGTAGTTTTATTTTAAACAAATTAATTAAATTATATTATATTTCATTCAACAGAACAGAGCTAATTCATCCTGTTTATTTATTTTACATTTTTTACATTTGTTCATATAATAGCAAACCTTACACTTTGAACACCCAATAGATAAATGAATAAAATCACTTTGAATGAAGCTTAAATCAAGAGACAGTTCTTTTCAGATATCTCTTAAACAGTGGGCTCCATTGTCAAATTCCCATGTCCAAACATGAGTTAGAAATGCTCTTATATTGCTTGTGTTTCTTGGGGTCCCCTCAGAAACTTTGGTAACCACTTGTGTTTCTGTTAACGTTTGTTTGCCCTGTAGAGTTGTCACTGAACACAGCGGGCTTTGCTAAGAGCGTGGCCATGCTGGGCAGTTCGGAGGACAACACCGCCCTGTCCCGTGCGCTGTCCCAGCTGGCAGAGGTGGAGGACAAGATGGAGCAGTTACACCAGGAGCAGGCCTCAAACGACTCCTTCTGTTTCGCAGAACTCCTCGCAGACTACATACGCCTGCTGGGTGCCGTGAGGGTACTGAGACAAGAACTGAAACTATTCTGAACCGCAAAACTAATTCTGCCCAAAGTATAAAGTAAAAAATATTACAATGTGAGCCAGGAAATGATCAGACAGTAAAACAAACAGTGATCTGGCTTCACTCTGATGGTCGCTTTAAAAACTGGACCTGGCTGTTATGAGGACTGAATCTGAAATCCTGTCAGGGTCCATCAGCCTGACATAACTTCTTTTTCCAGTGTTTGTGAGCACGAATCTAAATGTGCTGCCTGCTCCCACATGGAAAGTTGCTCTGAGTAAGGCCACATATAAAAGTGAAATAATTTGCTGGGCATTTGTCATCCTTCAGGGGTCGTTTGATCAGCGGATGAAGGCGTGGCAGCGTTGGCAGGATGCACAGTCCATGCTGCAGAAGAAGCGGGAGACGGAGGCTAAGCTGCTGTGGGCCAACAAGCCCGACAAGCTCCAGCTGGCCAAAGATGAGATCACTGAGGTACGACACGGGCCAGAGTCAACACCGAGAGTAGACAGACCAAGTTTAACAAGTTCGGCACGCTTGGAAGTGCTGGAATTGGAACACTGGCATCGTAAATAGATGGTGCCACGTTTGAGTAATCAATGAGACAAGTAATTAATGTTATTCCTATAATCACTGTAATGATCAGAAATCGGCACGAGGCTGTGTTCAGTTTGATGGCACTTATTGTTGTTTTTTTTTTGTTAAGCAGCTTGGTCCATTGCGCCCCATAATACAGACTCTTACAACAAGCCAATGGGTGTAATATACAGTACAGTGAAGGAAATCCTACCATCAGTCACAGAAGTGTATACCTCAAAATGTTAATCATTTCTCTCATCTGTTCAGGATCTTTATCGGCAATTATACGACCTCAACCTGACTTTGGCATTACATCTGCAAGAATAATCTAATTTACCTTCTTTTTAAACGTTGTGTGTGCACTGTTCTCTCGTTCACAGTGGGAGGCTAAGGTGACGCAGTATGAGAGAGACTTCGACAGGGTGTCTGCCACTGTGCGCAAGGAAGTCCTTCGCTTTGAGGTACTGACTTATTTATTTATTCTTTTTAAACCCTTGTTGCATTCACATTAGCGGCTGAAAAAGTTTGTAGCCATCGATTGACAAAAATGGTTTTCCCTTACAGAAAGAGAAGGCCCGGGATTTCAAAAAGCAGATCATCAAGTACTTGGAGTCCATGCTGCAGTCCCAGCAACAGGTGAGCTGTCCCTTTTTCTCGGGGAAAGTGCTCTGTCGTACGCAAAACTTGTCGACAAGGCATCAGTCGCGAATCATAAATGTTTGTCCTCCAAGTTTCATGTTTTTGTGAGTGAAGGTGATGTTGACCTCTTTTTTCTTTCAGCTGATAAAGTACTGGGAGGCATTCTTACCCGAAGCAAAAGCAATCGCCTAATCTTCACGCAGACGGCTTTTGGGAGGACAAAAGAGGCTGCCTTTTCTTATACACTTTACCTCTTGCCTTTAAACCAAGGAAAACATGTGCATTGTAAAGGGAGAAGAGATACAATCAACCCGTTTTTTAATCACCTTTAACCTATAGCTCTGTACTCTATTGTATTAATAATTGTATATTTTCATTTAACCTTACACAAATATTTTCTTATTAGATGACAAGGTTTGCATATACAAAGATATGGATCACACGCAAGAAGTGAAAGTTGTAGTGGGCGATTCCATGAATTTTCGACAAGGGAAGGGAAAGTGGAAAAACAAGCCGTTGTTCTCAGGATGTGGTCACACACACGTTATCAGGAGCTCCTTCGCATCAGCGTCGTTGACTGTTTACAGCAGGGCTGCTCTCTCATCACTCAAATTCCTCTGGGGACCCGGATGACGGAAGTAGCCGATTTCAAATTGAACAGAGTCTCGTTCTGTGTCGCGTCTTCTTAGTGATGCAAAGGGATATGATAACATTTTGAATTCAGAAATCTTCGCACTTCCACACATATAAATACTTAACTACCAGCCTGTTTTTTGTTTTTTTTTTATTTTATTTTATTTTTAGTTTGACAATACTATTGATGCTGAGGGGAAGGGTGCAGGGTAAACAGAGGCATTATATTGGCAGGGTCTACAGCTGCGGTTAGGGGTTGCGTTATAGGTCAAGCTTTTGGGTGTTGTTTTAGATTTCTGTCGTAGAAACATTAGCTACACATACTATTACATGTCTGTGCCTTTTTAAATCTGAACGGTATTTGCCTTGTGATGTCATTTAAAATCTAATTTGGGAGAACCCCAGCTTAAAACTCTGAACTAAGAGAGTTTTAAGTCAGCTGTTTTCTTGGCAGAGCTGAGGCACGGTCGCACTTAACTGCCACAACACCTGAAATAAGTGAGACTGTCAGTGCTGAGGGTAAAATGAAAAAAATAAATAAATAAATAAAGGTCGACTCAGGCATTAGATTTGAGTAAAATGGTTAATGCACTGACATCTTCGCTGAACTAATGCTTTCCTGATGCCTCAGTCTGCAAATTGTAAGCTGTGTTTTGCCAATAACCAGTCATTAACCCTGTGTCACTGGTTTCTGTGCTGGGCTGCCAGTTTTGGATTACAGCTTTAATTTTACAGTTGCACATTGTCAAATTTCAGCCATACCAGCAATATACCACACTCTACTATTTGTCTACATTAAAGGATTACTGAACTTTTCTTTGCACAGTTTTTTTTCTTTTTTTTTTTTAAACACTTAGTCCAAAAGTGTGTATTTGAGATGTGTAGGAATACTGTTTGACAGCTTTGAATTCAAACTGTTTGTCAGTATGGCCTTATGTCAACACTCACCAATGTGCAGAGCCATGTCAGTAACGTGCACTGTGTAATAGACATTTCTTTTAATTGATTCAATAAAACTTGCACTGTTTACACTTGCAAATTTGATTGAAGCTCTCCAGACCAGATTCTTATTTTTCTTCCACGGTTGCATCAGTACACTGACACTGTTGGGTGATGATCGTACACCGATTTGTTCCGGTTACATTTTATAATGAAGTGGTAAAGGTGGTTCCGTGTGTCGCAGTTTCTAGCTAAGAAGGCGCAATCCGAGTGAATAACCAAGTGTGTAAACAGTATTTTGGCAATTCCATTTATGATATTATGTCTTCACAAGAAACTTCTTGAAAGGCTGCTGTAGTGAGTTCACTTGTCTATGAGGAAATGACTGAATAGGTTATGTCTGGGGGTGTAACCCCGAGTTTGGTTTTTATTGTGGCTTTTGGGTCACCTTTTCACTTTTGGTTTGGTTTGTTTTGTACATTAGGGAGGAAAAAACTTCATTTTCAATGTTCTCTGTATTTTGTTTTACTTGCAACAATAATAGTATTTTTTTCGTCAAGAGATTTTAGATCATATGAAATCAACAATATTCTTTCAAAGGCACAAGTCTACATAGACTACTTAAACATGAAAATACTTTATTATTCATACTTTAATATTTAATATTCATTAATCCATCAGAAATGTGTGTGGTTGTTGCATGTGGCTCTCATACAGTCAAGGAGTTTGTAACTGCACTTTTTATCAGCAAATTCAAAATATAATGAACACCTCTCAGTTGCCCTGGAGGTCCAAATGTCACTGGTGAGCTTTGTAGGCTGTATTGTGTACTGAATGATTGTTTTTTTATGGTTTGGTTTTTCCGCCCCCAGCTCTATTTATATTGTTGCAGTTTCTACTGACCGCCATAAGGTCAGTCGAGGCCAAAGAGTACACTCTGATTAATATTTTGGGCTGGATGAGGTTTAAGTGTAAATTGGAATTACATTGTTGTAGCAGACATTTTATTGGCAAGCATATGTGCTGCACTGGGGCTTCATTAACAAGCTAACATGTAAACAAAGTTATAATACTTATCTGTTGCATGCTAATGATTTCATGATTTCAGAAGGCCGCCCAAATCCACGTTTAGCTGTGAAATCTGCACCTATTTACTTTCCTATTTTGAGTTCACACAGCACACCAGTTGAACTCGGCTGACTTCTCACAGACCGCTGCCAGCTTTGCTTCATTTTCATTTATTAAAAACTATTTACAATGCGATGATTCAGAATTACAGACATCCAGACACTTTCTCATGTGCGCAACAATGCACTTGGTTTGCATACACTGCTCCTGTTGAGTGTGGGGGATTATGAAGATGCAAAAGAGGCAGCAGCAGTGGAGTACATGCTGCACGAAATGTTGACGGTACATGTTAAGCCTTGGTGCAGAGCCGCTCTAACACTTCTGTCCAGGAACTTCCACCGAGCAATCGAAGATAAGGAGGACCTGTTCGATGCATGAAGGCGAACTGTGTTACTGTGAAGGAGTACCATGCCAAATCACAACAAAAACAGAGGGACCCTACATGTCCTGGAAACTGTAACGGTAACTGGTGTGTGAAGCAGTGTAGAACCCAACAGACTCTGGCAAAAGTATGATCTTCACGGAACGAGGCACCCAAAACAGCAAATGACATCAAGACAGGACAGTCTGCTACTTGGCTTCAGCTTATTTTGGCAGTCCGACAAGGCAAAACACTGTCTTTGTTCACTCTTTAAAAAAAAAGGGTTTTGCAACAGTTCAGGCAGTTAATGGTTTCAAAATACTATACGAGAGCGTAAGTATCAATAAATTACTATGATAAACAACCACGTTTCGTAACAGCCAACACAATAACATGCTCTCTAAAAATATATGCATAAAGGCTAATGTTCCAAATCCATGTTCAAAATAGGACATGTTGCATTGGATGGATGATTTTATATGTTTTAAATAGGGCTGATGTCTAACAAAACAATCAAGCAAACAAACAAAAAAGTTACGGGGGGTCAAAATGATTTGTACATGCACATATATCAAATCATAGAGGCGATGCAAACAAAAAGAATGAGAAAATGTACATGAGCTAAATCGGTGTAAACCTTTGATAAATAAGGCCAGTACCTCACAATAAATGAAATGAACAATATTTGTATTATAAGCAAGGCCAATCCAAACTGATGCTAAGTTGTAGTTCTCACTGGGTTGGATTTGTTTTTCCGATACTTGAAATTTGACCTGTCCGCTTGCAGATGTGACCGGAAAGTGAACATTGCTCCCACTGCTGGACACAGACGTCGACGTACATCTATGAGAAGCAACCAAGAGACGAAGGACTACAGCTACGCTTGTCATTCCAACGCAGCTTTTACCATCTGAACACACCAAGTCACATTAAGTGCTAAGTCTGGATGTTATAAAAAAAATATATCTGCCAACACAGATGTCAAATCTTCTAAACCAAATGTAAATATGGCAAAGCTCTGGCTAAGCAGTGGAACCAAAGGAGAGATATGAACAGAACCAAAGGAAAAACAAAAACAAAAAGCTTTTTTTCGGCCAAGTCTAGACATTCACCACTTCATCCAACTCCATGTTTTCAATCAGAAATTCAAAATCACATTGACATAGGTGTAACCATAGCCGAGGACACCACTCGAACTATCTTTTGCCATCAGCACCAGTACAGCTGACAAACCAGTTTTTGCCATTCGTGATAATACTTAGGTAATATCTTGTTTTATGCTTTCCATACAAATATGCATTTGTATAATTTTTTTTAATACAGATTTTTTTTAATGCCCAAAAATGCATCAAGCCTAAAGGCAAGGTGGACATTTGCCACAGTGTAACTTGATTCAGTTTTGTGACGACTGATGTTGAAAAGCTCTTTTGTGATTCACATGATGGAGGACTGTCGGCTATTTTTTTACACACGTGACTAACTGGTAAGGGGTGCAAACACCCAGCAAAAAGGCATGTACCACAATTTTGTTCCAATCACATTTTGAGTAGTGTGTGTACTGGATGTATGAGTGGCCATTTTGTCCACTTATGAGATGCAATATACTTGTCCATGAATTTCCATTACGGAAGCTTTCTGGTCTGATTAAAAAGAGAAATTTAGGAGGACCGATGAGAATTTGCTGATTTCCACTGGGCAACTGAAACGGATTCTTCCAGGTTTTGAAATTTTCCAAAAATTTTGTCTGACTTTGTTTGGGATCTTGGGGGAAAACTGCACATGAATGGCAATTTGGGGGTTTATTCATTTATTTACTGTGTCAGGGGCTGGCTAGTTCAAAACCAGGAAGGACCGGTATGTTGTTGGCCACCCCGCTTCCTTTTTTTCCAAATGATATCTTGAATCATTTGAAGGAGTCTCAACAAAAGCTGATGTACAAAAGTCTTCTGTCAAGTCTGGTTTGAGTGCGCTCTGTTGATTGTGAATGTGACCACTTTGTTTTGGGCTTCTTTCGATGACAAACGTCGTTGCAGAGACAGCTGTCTCATGAGGGACAAGCAGCTCTCCTACGGGCCTTGAAAACTGAGCTCTCATCTCTCCAAGGTGGAGTAAGAGTCACAGACAGAGCTGAAGAAAACCTCTGTGAAATGGTGAGGGCCGCAGTTCATTCACTCAGTGCACATTCGGATGGCTTGGAACGGGCTGCTGGATGTTTCAGAGCAGGGTCCGAGCAACGTATCTGAGGAGTCCTCCGTGCCGGTAAAAGACAATGTCCGATTCACTTTCAAACAGAGCTGTGACGCAGAAGGTCTTCCCTTGGCTGGTCTGCAACAGAACAGAGAATTAACTCTTTAACTGCCATTCATCAAAATCTTGAAGATGCCTGCAAGAACCTGCAAGTAAAATGCACCGACTTTCAGATGCCTCACACGGGAAGATTTATTACTCTGAAAAGTGAAATGTAATACAATCCACCTCATTCATGCTTGTCGGAGAGGTGAATTAGCTAATGCATTTTTTCTTCCCAGTCTCTAAAAGGTAAATATTTCCAATGCTGCAAAACTTATTTGGGCGTTACTTGTCATGTCAAATTGATGCCATCATCATATAAGAATAATTTAACTGTAAAAGGCTCATCATTTGGTTTGGAAAGAGTGGCAAAAAGGATGGCAAAAAGAAAAATACTATACAATACAAAACAACTTAAATTATCACTGCTAAGGGCAATTAAAAAGCAGCAGCTCAACTACTATTAACAGAGACAACACAAGCTGCTTCTTTTATCTTTTATTCATAAAGTGAAGATATTAAAACAGTCTTCAAGTAGTTTGCTTAAGATGCACTAAAACCCGCAGAGGTCTGAGGACATCTAAGCAGTGAGTGACAGTGCCAACCCAGCCAGGTGCTGCCTACCTTGACGGTGAGCTGCTGCCTCACACTCAGGTCGCCTGGCAGGGTGATGGTGAACCTCTCCTTCCCGCAGAGCTCCAGAGAGTCAGCGCTCTCGCCAGGCAGAAACTGGAGGGGCATGATGCCCATGCCCACCAGCTGGGTCTTATGCAGCTTCTCGAAGCTCTCAGCAATGATTGCACGGACTCCCTATCAATCACCCGAAAAACAGCTTAATGACCATATACTAAAAATGTGAAAAGGTTTCAATTCAATTCAATTCAAAAGGTATTAAGTTGGCCAAACAACTTCAGACACATTCAGTTTTATTTTAGTGCTCAAGTAGGGGTCAGAATTTTTTTTTTGGAAAATGGGCACTTTTTTTGGGAACAAAAGTCCTTAGCAATTACTAAATCATTAGTGGTACGGAGCATAAAGACAAGTGATTTTACAACCATAGCCTGACTGACGGGTCAGTGTTTTGAGAAGGTAAAGGTGCAGGTAGGTGTAGGTTACCAGCAGGTATGGTCCTTTGGCTACCCAGTCCCTGGAGTTTCCAGAGCCATAGCCTTTGCCTGCCAGGATGATGAGGGGAATGCCGTCTCTCTGGTAGCGCTCTGCTGCCTCAAAGACATCCAGCTGACCAAACATCCAAGTAGAAGACGTGTTATTAGCAGTACGTGGGGGAAATTAATCAAGCTAACTAGTCTGGTCATAACCTGCAGCGACTGTGACCGGGCAGGTTTTCAAAGTTTCTGTTAAACCATACTAGAAAAGTGAAAGAATTGCTTTACAATTGTTAAAGTAATGCCAGTCTAACATGCTCTTGGTCCAGAAGAACTTCCCAAACGCTTAAAGCTGTGATATAGGGATTCAAGTTTACCTATATTTGAATAGTCACAGTATATGAGCAAAGATGTTTAATATTGGCACTGCTAAAATTAAAGCATAAAAAAAAATCGACATATCTCAAACAAATGTTTTATGTTTTGTAAATGTAGGGCAATAGAGTAGTACTTAAAGATATCAACACTCAAAAGTACTCAACCGTTATCAGAAGTAAAGGCCCAATTTGTTTATATCCCTAACACATGCACCTCTGAAATAAATTTCACTCACTGTCTGGCTTGAAGGAATGTGCAACGTCTTGGGACCTGGTTTGCCGATGAAGCGGTTCTGGAGCTTGATGCTTGCGAAAGTGCCTCGGGTCATCACTGCATCATTCCCTCTGCGTGCGCCGTATGAGTTAAACTCCCGCGGTGTCAGACTGAGGGAAGGTATGCAAACGGACAGTTCAATAAATTTGAATTTGAGCTGACACATGGAGGACTTCCAGGATCACAGCAGATGCCTGGACTGCGGCTGACACAAAGGAGCCTCTATGATAGAGGGCATGGTGGAAGGGCAAAACTGCCTCATTTACTGGGTCTATGATGGCTCAACTGACAATGAATTGAGAAAGGTGGTACATGTAGATTTTCTGGTGGCAATATTGAATATTCAGCACTGAAACCACAGATTTTATCATCTACTTTAAAAAAAAAACACATTATCATTAAACATTTTGACATTCTGTAGATCCACAAATCATTCTGACTTACTGGCATCCCACAATCACTTGGACATCAGGTTCAATGACTTTCAACGTCTCCTTTTGTGAAACTCAAGGACTCAGAACTGGCAGAATTTGGGATAAGATGTGACATTGTTCAAAATAATGAAAAAACACAAACCGACAGCCTGACACGTTGCAGGGCTCCAATTTTGCTGGTTACTGCACAAAATCCTGTGACGTTTTGAGCAACACTGCTCCTCGTCAGACCAGGTCTGATACAGTGTGCGAGCTGTTGATTTGTGTTTTTTCATTATTAGCTTGTTTTTCAGCTCAGCACCTGCCCTTTCTTGGCTTGAACACACACTCTTAGTTTGCACATTGTTCCAAATAAGACATCACAGAGGGCTCTTTCTGGCCTTCGTGACAGTGTCAAGAAGTCATTAAGTATGTGATGATTCACTTTCCCACAGTGATAGTGAAGTCTGACCGTTTGCTCTGCAGGTACTTGGCAGCAGCGCTGACCCTGGCGATGCTGCCAGCAGGTGAGATGTGGTCCGTGGTCACCTTGTCGCCAAGAAACAGTAAGGCATGGGCGTTCTCTATAGACTGCGGAGGCTGTGGCTCTTTACTCTGCAATGAGAGACAGGCAAAAGCAGTGGCTGCTTACCATTTATGTTTTAGGAGCATTAATTGCAATATTATTTTAACAGAGGAAATACTGACGTCTTTGTTGGACCGTATTTGGCAAAACAACAATTATCCCAAAAGTCAAAGGTCGTACCAATTTGTTGAAAAAAGATGGAGAACGGATGTACGTGGACTTGTGATCCCAGGAGAAAACCACACTATCTGGGCAGTCGAGGTTGTTCCAAAACGTGTTCCCCTTCTGGGTGAGATCAGAGAGGGAACAAAGTCAGTAGCTGCCATAGATTTAATTGACTGAGATGAAAAAGGAAACACACAACCACAACAGAGCTCTACCTTCATGTTCATACAGCACATTAAACAAACAGTATGGACGGATATTGTCAAATATTGCTGCTGCCAACTTGTCTGAACGTGAAGTAGAGATAAGGGAAGCAGAAGACAATGTCCAGCAAAGTAACTGGGGGGCGACATTCCCCTCACCTCCATCCTGCCTGTGCGATCCCTGAAGATTGAGGAGATAACGGTGTCCTCCTCCGTCTGCAGAACCTCCTCCCTGGATGGCCAGACTTCCCGCAGGTACACCTCCTTCCCATCCGATGTCACACCTGCTCAAAGGACAGGGGGCCCGATATTAACACCATATGAAGATACCCACCAGTACGCAAACACAAGCCGTCAAAAAGCCATGTTCACAAAACCAGAGAGTAACCAGACAGTGATTTTCATAACAAACGTTAAAAAAACTGCTTCACAGAGCAAATTCACAGCATAAAGACAACACCAGACAAAACATGAAGCTTCATTCATGTTTTGAATCACCTTATTGTCCTTTATAAAGTAGTTTGGTAGATCTGTTGACCCAGATTGGTTTCCTATTACATTGGTCAGAATGTTCCATGTACCCTTAATGCTGTTTTTATTTACTTGTAATATTTTATTATAATATTCCTTTTTTGCTTTTCTCAGTATGTTGGTTAACTTGTTTTTGTACACCTTGTATTGTTTTCCAGCAGTCTCTGTTCTAGACTTTATGAAATCTCTATATAATTTGTTTTTCTTTTTGCAAGCATTTAGTAAACCCTTTGTTATCCAGGTTTTTTTTTTTTCTAACCCTAACCCTAACCCTAACTACCTTCAGTTCATGCCTTCAAATTTTGTCTTAGAATGAAAAATGAGAGGGTTTACTTCATTCATAGTTAAAACAATATTTACCTAAAGGCTCTTTCTCAAAGTCGATGTCCACAGTGCCTGCAATGGCATAAGCTACTACCAGGGGAGGCGAAGCCAGGTAGTTGGCACGCACACAGTCACATAGGCGTCCTTCAAAATGCCTGTTGCCAGATAACACTCCGCAAGCCACCAAATCCCCCTGTGACAAAATACATGGTTAGAATTTAAACGCTGTGAAATGTGTGTGTGATATTTAATTATTCATCCATTAACATAATGACAGTCCAGAGGTCATGAAGATCTCACATGTTTGATTGCATCAACAACTGCATCCGGTAACGGCGCCGTGTTCCCTACACAGGTGGCACAGCCGTAGCCTATCACCTCAAACCTGCAGCACAAAGGAAATAAGACTGTCAGACGACTTAGGTGTGTGTGTTGGGTGTTTGTGTGTAGCCGTGTGTAGCTGTGTGTGTTGGTTTGTACTGATGCTTACCCCAGCTGGCTGAGGTAAGGCAGGACTCCACTGGTATTGAGGTAGTGAGTGACCATGCCACTTCCAGGAGCAAGGCTGGTCCGAATATAAGGTTTGACCACGAGCCCCGCCTCCACAGCCTTCTTGGCCAGAAGACCTGCCAGTCACAACAACAGCTGCATTGTGGGATACATGTCTGCAAAGTTGTCATACTTCAAGAGACTGAGCAATCTGAAGAAAATCCGCAGAGAGGGAAGTGACTGCACTTTTTTATTTGACTTATGTCATTTACGTTTGCAAGAACGTTCTGATTTCTAGCACATTTTTTCGAATTGCTGTCTATAACTTACATACTTTTATCGCACTGACCAAATTGCTTCGATACTATGGAGTACTGAAAATTGCCGTGGTACTGAACTTTGTGACTGAGTGCCATGCAGGACCAGATTTGGACACTTAGGAGTAAATCTCACCGTCGTCAGTGAGCCAATAAGCATGCGGCATTCTTCTGCCAAGATCTAATAATGCTGGTGACTGGCTGTCTAATGTTACATGTTCTAGATTATGAAGAGATTATGAAGAGATTTTATGATGACATTTTCTAAAATTGGCATTGAAAAAATTTTTGCTCACGAAGCGGGATTGAAATCAAGGTATCAGAACGGGTATCGAAAATTCGTGAACGATAACAGTTAAAAAAATAGACAAAACAAAAAAGATAAAAACATAAAATTACTACACAAATTATTACATCCAGATGATGTTAGATGATATTACGATTATTTTCAGAGGAAATTTATCTCAGTTTCCTCTTTTTTTAGCATGAGCGTCTCACCTGCAGTCAGCATGACAGATGGGTTGCAGTTATTGGTGCAGCTGATGACGGCAGCGATGACCACCGAGCCATGAGCTAGCTGGTACTCCTGGCCACAGTGCAAGAAAGGAACCCGGGTCGCCTGCTTCTCCTTGGAGATGTGGAAGCCTTTGAAGCCGACCTGAAGGGACCCAGAGAAAAAGCAGCTGCTTTGTTTACGGCAGACAACACACTGAGATACAAATGATGACGGTGTGTTTAAAATCATTGAGTTTAATTGTCAAAGCTCTCAAAATGATGGCAATGAAAAACCTGTTTTGTGTCTAGTATCTCAAACTTCTAATCATTTTTTTTATTCAAGCCAGTAAATAGTAATGGTAAAATTTTTTGTTGTATTTATTGTCTGTTACCTTCTCATCTAAACACCTCCGGAAGTCCTCCTTCATGCTGGTGACTGCCACTCTGTCCTGAGGCCTTTTTGGCCCACTCACATGTGGCATAATGGAGCTCAGGTTGATCTCAATCACCTGCACAAAGAACATGCCTTTTCTCACTGTTCATTATACAAGCTGAAAAATGTCAACTCATCATCTTATTTCTGATTTTTTGGACTCAGAATTACAGCACTGTTGACCGGGAATGAATGTGGGATAAAAAAAAATGCATTTAAACAGTGTTAACCCACCATCTCCTCGTTTTTCAATATCTAAAGAATCTCATTTCTTTACACCAGACTTCAGTACTACACATAAATATTTCATGGACTCCTGGCATATTTGTTGCAGCTATTTTCAGGCATAAAAGCTTTGATCCTTTCAGTCACGTGCAGGATGCTTGCAATGTTGGCAATCTGAAAATTTCTGCTTAGTCTACCGTCACTCTATCTAACCGTGTCGGCTCAAGGTCTACAGAGAAAATGTCCTCCATGTCAGTCCCCCGAGACACTGACAATGCAGGCCAAAGTATGCGGCTGAAAAGAAAGGTGGAAATTACCTCTGAAAAGCAGGGGTCTTCTGAAGGGTCCTCATAGCTTCGAAAAAGTTTTACAGCCTTCATGTAAGACTCCAGCAGTTCAAGTTTTTCCTGGGTAAAGTCTGGAAGGAATATCATTCAAATAAGACAGTGTTGGGATAAGGGACAGGTCAACCGACAGGAAAACCACTAAACAGACAATATTTAATGCATTCAATGGAAAACTCTCCTCAATAGGGACTGAATTTTCATATTGTGAACATAAACACTTAAAAGCTATGAAACAGAGAAACAAGAGACAGTGAAAGCATAAGCTGATTGATGCTAAGTAAGAATAAATTAAAGACTAACTTTGTGGACCAAACTCCTGACAGACAACAGGCGACTCACTTGTCTTTTTAAAGTGCTTAAGTGTGACGTGGTCTACAGGGAAGAAGCTGACAGTAGCATTGTATTCTGGGCACATGTTGGCGATGGTGGTGCGGTCCGGGGTCGACAGCTGGGACACACCAGGTCCAAAGAACTCCACAAACTTTCCGGCAATCCCAGCTTGTCGCAGGTGCTGAAACATTAATCAATCACAGGAAGGATTTAGGGGCATTTATGATATATTTCAGTGCGTTATAAACAAAAACTTGATTCCTTATAAACAGTGCCATCAGCTGTCTTTGACACATCTGCTTTATTTCTGTTTCTAATGCAGTTCACAGTTGCAGTCATAAGCACATCCACATTACAGACGTGACAAATGCACCGATGCACTAAGACAGAGCGGGAACTCCTAATATTTGTATCCAGGTTTCCACAGCAACAAAAAGGTACCACCAGCATTTCCACTCAATGTTAAATTTTAATTTGACAAAACATTTTTTTACATGACCAAAATTTTGGACACACTTAATTTTCAGAGGTCATATTTAAGATTAGTATTCTTTTTTTATCCTGCTGTAATGCATTATGGTATACAGGGCCAACTGGCTTGTAGAAAAGATCATTTGCATATATTTAGATATGCAAATCAGTTTTCCTGCTAACATGTGCATTTCCAAAATGACACACTGACAAGAATTTATTGCAGACATTTTAATGGAGCAATATTTTGTCACACCCATCTCCTTAGGGTGAGAGGTGTACATGTGTGTGTGTGTGTGTCAGAGGGACATATTACGCCTCCTAAATGCACAAAGAGCAAAGCGCTGTTACCTTGGTGATGCCCAGGACAATGTCTATGGAGGTGGTCAACGGGTTGATGGAGCCCACCAGTTTACATCCCACCACCCGGGGAAGGGTCAGAGACACCGGCTGGCCCAACATCACAGCCTCTGACTCAATTCCCCCGACACCTGGCAGAAGAAAGCAGCATGCATAAACATCAGGGGTGCTCAGCATTGACGCAAGAGCAGAGGTGTGTTTGCAAGTGCAGTGTGCTGTTGGCCGGAGTGTAAATAACTACAAACCATTTGCCTAATTTATTCTGAACATTTTGGATTCCTTTTCATCAAGGTTTTCCTTTTGTTTAGTCCCTCAATGTTTTTATCTGTTTGAACTCTTTTATCCCCTCTCTCTCCCTTGCAAAAGGTGAATACCCACCAGGCCGCTGCTGTAAAGAGGACCTGACCAAGCAGGTTAAACAAGTTGAAATAAAAAAACATATTCCTATTAAAGGCTGTTGCTACAGAGGAAACCATATTTGTAGTAAACCCACATGTAACTGCTGACAAAAATATGTGTCTTAAAAGTGGCTTACCCCAGCCCAAGATGCCCAGGCCGTTGATCATGGTGGTGTGCGAGTCAGTTCCTACAACGCTGTCGGGGTAGATGAACCCATCGCTGACTTGGACCACTCTGGACAGATACTCCAGATTCACCTGGTGGACTGCGCCAACGTCTGGAGGAATCACGTTCACGTTCCTGAACGCTTTGGAACACCACTGTTTGGTGGGAGATTCGAAAAAGGCAATGACAGTTTGTACAACATTTCTCTTGAGCCACAGACACAGTGAGTTGTGTAGCATTGCTCTATCCAAATGGGACAAGCACAAAGTCTGGTGACGACTATGAACTCTCTCCATGGCGCAAAATGTATTTGTTTTTGTGGATTCTCCAGTTGTCACTTCTAAAAATGTCTGACTAACAACTGCTTTAAGCCACTACTTAGTGCTATAATGTGTAAAACAAGTTTATCGATATGTTGTTAACGATTTAACATTTAATATAAAAGCTAATTTATTTACTTCCCTGATATTCAATGACTGTCCATTGTCCATTAATCCTAACATGCTGATCTTTCACGTTCACTAATGTGGAAACACATCTTTGCTCCTCTATTCTGCCCCTCTGTCCACACTAAAACGCTGTTTCCTCCACTGAAAACT
>OMLB01003617.1:5291-20149 GCA_900302555.1 Myripristis jacobus
AAAAAAAAAAACAGGAAGACGGCACTGTGAAAACAAACCGCGCTAAAGGTTTTAGAGTTTCTCACAATGGCAAAGTGGAAAAAAAAAATCACATCTTACATTTTTATCATGTCTTTCTTTTTTCATTTCAAATCAAATCTACATAGAGAGACACAGATGAAGAAGTTCATCTTTGCAACAGAAGACATGCAGCTTCTGAGAAATGTAGTCTTACTTTTGGAACACACTGCCTCTGATAAAACCATTAGCATGAGTGGCTATCAATCACCTCAGCCATGGTCTGGCAGTAATTGGCAGTAATTATACCAATGTATCACTATAAATTTAACAGACATATGCTGGTGATTAAAGTGGTCCATGTGGTACCTTAACAGGTCATCTAGTCCAGGAGTATCAAACTTTTTCCATGTTCCAGTCCAAACTGACTCTGAAGTCCAAACTGAAGCCATGGACCCCTCTTTGAAGTGATTTTGCTCTGTGCCCCCTGGTATTAAAAGATATTTTGGTTTGTGGTAAGTAACCCACTCCACTGTTTTTTTGTTTGTTTGTTTTTAATGTGTTCTGCTAGGAAAATTGGCTGCTATAAAGACACATCCTATGTCCTCCACTTATTATATAGGAATGATTTTGCTTCATGGTGGTCAAAACACCACCTCCTGGTTGCACTGTGGTTGCACACCGGTTCAATACGTCACCAGTAACCATTCATACCCTCAATATCTCAATATCAGTTTGCATATTACATGAATATACAATTAGCTGGTGCAAGCCCACAGCACACAGGTGAAAAAAAAAACATTTACGAGCTGAACTCAGCACCATGCAGTCATCAGGTATGTTTATTTTTTAATTGTACAGCATTGCTGCCTGTTAGCTAGTCAACCAGCTAAGTCAGCTGTATCCATTTAGCCTTATGTAGCACGGCCTGCTGTGCTGGTTTCAAATGGCATGTTGCCATTTGATTTTGCCCAGCCAAAATCGCTCTAATGAATTACACAAATTAATGTTGGCTTTATTTCCTTTGTGTGTATTTTTATGAGGGCAAGTGGGGACTCTGCTGCTGTCTCACATTCCCAACAGGCAGATTTTGCTTGCCAACATGAGTTACGGCCTGAAACACACCATGTTGGCGTGCAGTGTGCCCTACTGATGTTGGATCTCCTGAAGAGCACGCGAACAGTAGGAACACAGTTCCTGATGTACGCTGAAATGCCAGAGGAGTAACGGTGGGCATTCATCTTACAATGTCCATGTCTGTTTGTAGACACTGTATTTGATGTGTGTATAGGGATCCACTTTACAGCGCAACCAACTACAAGGATTGCTGATGTCCTAACAGATGTAACATCCAGCCTGTGCTTTTGGGGGGTTAACATCAACGCCAAAAAAGCACCTATCCCCTATTACAACAACATAGCACTTCTCAGGATGAGACAGAGGAGTTGACTTTCCTAGATGCTTCTGTGGCTCCTACATTCATTCCTGCTGGCTCGCTTATGAATCTGTCTAGCCTTGCACAGTAAGGGCTAGTATCCACCTAGTGTTGTTTTTTTTTTTTTCTAGCAGAAAAATGCTGGCAGGACACTGGGAAGTGCTGGGATGGAGAACTCCTCAGCTCTATGTGGTGAGAGAAAAAACACTGTGCATCACAGGTTTCTGTATCTAAGATAATAATACTGGAATATTAACATAACCACTATAAAGTCCGGCAATCTGCTCCCACAACTTTTGTTTTGGCTCTTATTTCTTTGTTATGATACTGTCTGCCATGTGATATGGCTCAGGATGAGCCTACATGGCCAGAACAAGCTTCTCCTCCAGTTTCCTGATTGTTACAAAATTTAAAACTGTCAGTTATGTGACAAGTCAGTTCCAGGGTGACGATATGATTGGTTGCCTGAAAAGGAGTCACAGTGACGACACCAGCGCCTTTCTGAAAAGTTCTGAGATTTTCACCTCCAAGTGTTCAGAGCAGCTGCTAAAAAGTCAGAACACTCTGAATATAAACACTTGGCGCAGAGCTTTTTCTCTAGACGGCCACATGTTGCTGTTCCTTATTCAATTGTTCCTCATTGGGAACAACTGAAAAAAAGATGCTGGTGCTCAGAAAAACAACACAGCCCTAATTGTGCATGTCCACAGGATCAGTCGTTTCTACACTTCCTATTCATCGTCTATGCAGGCAGCTATGCGATTCATTCTGGTAGCATTGCGTTGGTCGCATTTTGATGAACTGTTGTTGCAATGTCAAAGTTTTTAAAAGAGCCACCATGTTGGTCCAGTATGAAATCCAGGGCAGCCCACAACTGATCCATTCATGTACATACATTTAGGTTTATGTAGTGTGAATTCCAAAAAGGCCAGCCTTGTTGTTCTTGTTCTACAAAAAAGATGCAGCACAATTACATCTTTCACTTCTAATTATTCTAATTACCATGGCAGATCAGCATTATTTGTATTTTGTCTTACCATTTGATTTGATCTGTTATGGCTGTCTTTGCCCTAACATATTGCACTTGCCCACAGACCTCCCTACACCTCTCAAAGATATCCCAAAGTATCTTGTTTAGGAAAACGGCTTACTGGGACTCTTTGACCATTGCCCCACCTGCAAGCACTCCTGTCAGGTGAAGTCATTTGTGAGAGGGACATTTCTGTCCGTCACACAACAATGCCCCAGCTGTGAATTCTTCTGGAAATGGAACAGCCAGCCACTTATTGGCAGCCTGCCTGCAGGCAACCCGCATCTTTTGGGTGCAATTGTATTCACTGGGGCATCATTTGCGCAAGTGGAAAGTCTGGAATGAATTTGTCATAATTGGTGTATTTTTTTTTTTTTTTTTTGAAGAGCCAACCTTTTATATATTCAATTGGTGCAATACCAAATATAGCAACTGCCTTTGATATTCATCCAGAACTGAGACTATAAACAAGAGTTTTTATCCAAACTCAGCCCCATTTTTCACATTAGCAAAAAACACATCCCTCCTCTTTTAAAACTTAATTTTCTGTGTTTAAAAATTGTTCTACCTGAATTGTTGCATCTTATGTTCTTCATGCGCTGAAAATGAAGGCCATTTCCAAGACTGTGCATCGTAGTTCTGTGAGCTCTTGCATGGGTAACTGCATTTTTCCTTCATGGTAGAGACCAAGTGGAGCTTTTGCGGTCTGTGAGCCAGCAGGAGCAAGTCATTCTGGGAGGTGACGAGGGCAGACAGCCCAGACCACAGAGCCAAATACAGCTCCTATACTGTCATGGACATGGACCCTGGGAATGTCACTGACATTCAGCTCATTCAGGTATAAATTTTTGAAGAAGAAGAAGCTGCAGTTGGAAAATAAAAAGTATAACATATAGTTGTAATCGTAATGAATACTACAATGTATACTATCCCGTGTAATCCTATGTAATCCTTCTACAATGTACAAACATTTCATGATTGTAATTGAAATGTAAAACTTGTCATAGTTCAACAACCTTTTTTCATTATTTGTCTTTTGCTTGTTTATTTGTTTCAGTCTAATGAGGTTGGTGGCAGCCATATGGAAAAGGAAGGACTCATGAGGAGCCTGTGGTTCTTGAGAGTGCCAGTGTAACGGCAACAGCTCATTCACTGATCGTCACCTCCAAATCCAGAAATACCTGTGCAAGCAAAAGGCCAGGGTGCAGCACTATTATGACACGTGGCTAAAAGTAAGACAAATTACAATATTTTACTTTACGTAGCCATACACCTTATTTATGTTCACTTGCTTTTCTGCTTAGCTCTGAGTCTTTAGCACACCAGTCTATGTTCCAGGCCACATGTTGCAGAGTACATGACTGATCATCAGTCAGCGCTCCAGCCTAAATACATCAAGCACAGACACGTCTGCTGCAGCAGAACCTGTCCATTATAATCCACTGAAGCTGCTACACTGACCACAGGGAGCTGAGTACACCTGTGCAGGCATCCCACTATTGGTCTATTTTTATGTGGTTGGTCTATTTTTTTTCTCTCTCTTTGCGATGCGATGCAAACCCACAACTCCAACCTTGTGTTTTTTGTTTGTTTAATTAAAACAAATCAATCAACTCAACGTGTAGTCATGACACTGTACTTAAAACAATCTAGTAAATTAATTAGATAATTGTACTCATGTAGATTTGTGTATCTTGTAATAGTGGCAAATGCTTTAACTTGCCCATTTTCCACAGTAGCCTACTTGAAATCTCACTTGAGACAACGTGTCACATCTCTGCCTGGCATATTCCCCCGTGAGGCTACCCTTCCAACAAAGTTAATTCACCTTGTAGCTTAACAGTCATGTTCGTGCAATTTCCTGACTAGCAGTAGGCTAGGCTGGGAACTCAGCCATGTGCACCTATTTATTTGGTCCACTCACACATCCTGTTAGATTAGATTAGATTAGATTAGATTAGATTAGATTAGATTAGATTTATCTTTGCTTTCAAGTTCAAATTCAAAAATATCTTAATTTTCCAGGTGTGTCAAAAAACATTGGAGCTCCTAGCAAAAGAACAAGACTGTGGAAAGGTCAAGAAATGGCACCAGAGTATGGAAAACCATATGTAATGGTTGCTGCTACGTCTTCCTCTGAACCAGAAAAGTTGGCTCAATGGACCTCTGTACCATGTACAGAGTGTTCCCAGCTACAGCGACCTCCTGTTTCCAGAATACCAACATGCTCCAATGACTGAAAGTTATTCCTCAGAGTGGTGCATCCCTGGAAACTTTGCTTATGTATTTACAGTGCACAACACTCAATCACTGAGCCCTTGCCCCTCCAGGCTATGTGATGACAACTCAACTCTCCCTGCACGGCCTGTACACTGTCTTGTATTGTGCAGTAATACTGTCTATTGCACATATGATAAATAATTTGAATTGAAATGACCAAAGTAAACAATGTCCCTTGTTATTACAGGCTTTACTTGGCGGCCCTGCATTTCAATGAACATGCAAATAGACCAACTCAGAATGCAAAAGGGTAGAGCAGTGTGAGCAAGAAGGTCATATATTCAGTCCAAGTGGTTAAGAAAAACCCAACATATGGTAAGAGATAGAATATTTATTTATGCACAATTCTCAGTGCAAAACAAAGACTAGAGTTAAAACTATTTACATTCATGTAAATCAAACCAACAGTGACATAGCAACAGTGGGTTATTTTTATATAATGCATATGTTTGAAAGTGTAAAAATAAACACTTTACTTTTTTGTCTTTTGAACTCCAGAATATGTGGAGAAGCTGCTGACGACTCTGTTAACCACGGTTGTCACCAACCCTCACACACTTGCTGCTGAGGCTCCCATCCTACCCCTACTCAATGCAGACTTTTAAAGGCCGGATGTGGATGAGGCACTTGCTTTTTGTCCCGCTTCATTCGTCTAGAGGACGTCTGCAGGTAGCATGCTGTCCCTGTGCATTAGAGAACAAAGCTGCAGAGGGCCAGATATCTGCTGCATCTAGAAGTGGACATTTTCATATATAGCTGTGTAAACAGTATGGAAAATAAGTCAATAGCTTTAGGGTTTTGTTGGCCTAGATCTATTGTTTTTATGGTCAGTGTTCCCCAGTGTATTTCTTATAAATGATGTTTGAGTTTTACCATGATGTTCCCAATTTCATTGTACAGACTGCCTACAAAAACATGTGTTTATTGTGTTTTAATATATGTATATTGGCCCTACTTATACTGTGTGCATTTGCTGTGAACATTTATAGTTTTAATAAATACATTTTTGTACAATGGACAATCCGCTTCATAGATATTTGTTTGACTACAGTGTGCAGGATCTTTCTTTTTTGCAAGCTATATCTTACACTTCATAGCCAGTAACTGCATAGCCCCATGGAGGAGCCTATAAATGTTGAGGGCATTTTGTAGGGCATGGGGATTCAGGCACACCGGCTCCAGACCTGGGTGAAGTCATGCAGGCAGGGACTGTGGTAATTCCCTTTGTCTCCTTTCAACTGACAGAATACACACATAGCCACGATGTGAACACTTACCTACATCAGAGACCAAAGAAACATTTCTATATGAAACTTGTAATAATAACTCTAAAACAACACCTGTGGTATTTCCCTGCAGCAAGTGGTTTCTTTTTCTTGGGGCGTTGTAATACAGTGGGGTAGTATGATACAATATTAGTTGAACACAATGCATTTCTACAGAGACTATGGTATTCAAAGTGCACCTAGGCGCATCTGGGTGTTTATCTTTACAAGGTAGCTAACTTGTCAGACCTGGCGATTAGGACAAATGTTTATATAACATTAGCAACACATTATTATCTGATTGATGATGTGACTGAAAGCTCATGTTATCTATTTCGGTTTCCAGTTTGAACATGTATGGCTGAATTACTCCTATTTTACCACTTGTCATTGTGTGGTGTACAGTAGCTAGAGGTTTTTGTGTTTGTTGAGCAGAGCTGAAGGTGAGCAGGTGTGCAGGCAGTGGAGGGGTAGGGTGTGGATGGAGATTTAAATAGAGGCAGGGACTATTTGCATATTCATATATTTGTGCATATAAAATGAGGGCAAAAGTGTGGAGTTACATCTAAGCCATTTTATGTAGCATGTCAATTTGTTGGACAGAGATGAGTTTTTAAGGGTTTAATCGATGCCAGGAATGGGTCTTAAATTGTTTAGCTGTCAGTCGACCACAGACACAGTGGTTACAATATAATGTTTAATTACATTAAGTTAAATAAACTAAATGACATTGTTTGTATAGTGACAGTTTCCAGTGAATTAAAAACTATTCCTAATTGTACTGAGTACCCCCTGGAAGCTGCTCAAGGGCCCCTGGGGCGTCCCGGTGAAAAAGTGAAAACAGCTGATGTAGGTAATAGACAATACCACTTTTCCCCCAAAGCAGTTTGTTTTGAGAATCTTCCAGAAATAACTACACAAGTCTTGAAACCACTAATGAAATTATGTCACTAGCTGATGCATATTTCCTCATTTTCCCTCACAAGCATAACTCGCGACAATCAGACTGCAAAACAACTTTGATACAATTAACGTTGGATATGGACATAACTTTTCATTCAAGCAGGCTAAAGAAATGAGACCGACACAGACTTGCCACTAAATTTAATCCAGTTGACATAACTGCGTCGTGGTTGGTCTGCATTCTAATTTTAGTGAATGCAGCTTCCCAAAAGACCAAACACTCAATGAAATGACTTGTTAAGAGAGAGATTTTCCGCAGCGTATACTCACTCCATGCAGAGCATCGGTACTCGGGCCCGCACTCTACACCATGCATCTATTATTCAACATGGGATGTAAAAAATGTCAAAGAAAGACAGACGGGCAGGGAGGGGAGGGTGGTCCGAAGAAATCAAGATAGATATTGCTTTGAAAGAGTGTAAGGCTGGGAAAGAAAAGGATGGATAAAAGGAAAGAAAAAAGAGGAGAGATGGTGGAAGGGGTAAACCTCATCCCAGTGCACCAGTCAGCCCTCTTTCAGAGTTGGAGGAGTGAGTTGAAAATAACCCACTTGTTTTGTTTTTCCATTTCATGAGCAGGGACAGGCTGAAGGAGCAGGCAGATGAAGGACAGATAGGGAGAGAGAGTGAAAATAACGAGAAGGATAAAGACAGAGTCACCTCAAGCCCTCTCCCGGCCGTGTAAACACTCAAAAAACACAACACATCTAACAGGCGGTATTCAAATTCAAATGCCTCTCTTCTTAACCCCCAGTCACTCTTGACACTCCTGTCACTCCATCTCTCGCCGGTCCACAGAGAAGGTGTGGCGTTCAATTATCCCTCTTTACAGGACGTGTGCGGTGACCTTGGCCACCCCGGCTTAACTTTAAATGAATAACAGAAGGGGTTTTTATTGAAAGTGAAACAGTACAGCACATGACAGGCAATTACTCTTGGTGATGTCAGTCTGTCAAGGGGTCACTCCCTCCGCCATTGTTGTTTTGCTCTGCTCCTCCCGCTCACCCGATTTTTGATAGGCATTTCTTTAGAGTTTAGGCCCAGCATCTCTGGCAGTTTGTGGCTGTGCTCGGACAGAAACTCAATACGGGCCAGTATGGGTATATGAAAGCACTTCGAGAACGAGGCGCAGAGAGAGAAGGAACGATGGCGACTGAGGGTGAGCGAGTGAGACGACTCCTTTAGAAGTGACAGGGAGAAAGTGGTAAAATATGACTCCCCAAGACTTGAGGAATGGTCTGTGTTCTGGGGTGTTGTAGTGAAACAGTCATGTTTTATTCATGCCAGTGTCTTTTAATTTCTATTTGCATGCATAGCACATTACACCACAGTTAGCCCTGTCCAAGTCCTCTGGGACAACTGAGACAGCATGATGAAATCTTGAGTGACAGAGAAACACTACGGATAATTTCAAAAGCACTGCAACATTTAGGGAGAGAAAGCCTTCTCCATTTTATCAATACGAATGCAAGCGGGCTCGCTGTGAAGCGCAAGCAGCAGTGGCCTTTTTGAATTTTTGTCAACATAACTGCATCCCATTTCCCCATTGGGCATTGAGCTGCTGCTCATCTCTTCCATAAAGGAAGAGAGAATTTGCAAAACGGGAGGAGCTCTTTTCCCTAGGGCCCCAATTAAAACTTCCTTTGGCAAAGTGGCAGCTTTTTATCCCTCACTTTCCCGATGTTTTCGCCACATCTCCTAACAAACTGCAGGGAAGAGGCAGCGAAGGCAGGCTATTAGAAAATAAGCGCCTTGTGAGAGAGAGAGAGAGGGAGGAGGGGACAAGATAGGCGGGAAGAGGGAAAGAGCAAGAAAGCTATTAGTCACGCATTAGTCAGAAATTACGGAATAATTTCAAATGTTAAAACTCCATATCTGGTATTCAGAGTCATTATTATACGGTTTGCTTGAACCTTAGGGATTGAGTGGACTGCTTATGCAGAGCAAGAAAGACAAGTTGTGAATGGACGGGAGCTGGTCATAGTGTGGGAGGAAAGTCAATGCAAAAGAACCAGCTGTGAGAGGTTCTTTAAGTTTAACTACGATACAGAGGCTGCAGCAGCTGCATGAAGCGAAAGTGATTTCTGGCTTTGCTTATCCGTGTTTGACAGTTTGTCATATTTCAAGCACAGTAAGGATTTTGATCCAGTTGAGAGCTTACCACTGATTCTGACAGATAGCAGATGCCTGTGTGTTTATATTCACAGCATGGCACACCAGCTCAGATTGCAATTGAAATTGCATTGATTGATTTTGTGTGTACATATGTGAGCTGGTCTGTATGTGTATGTGCATGCACATCCATGCTTGCAAGTCTCTGCATCTCAAGCATCTGCAGTCAGCCTCACTTTCCCTCAACATGTTGCTTCTCCCTTGCTGAGAAACCATCAGATATGTAATAATGAGCAGTCTTCTTCATTAGAGCTGCTTTTAAGAAATGCTTGTGATGCTTGAGAAGGCTCCTTCAGTACTCGCTAAAATGTCCTTCTGTCCTTTTGCTACCTTTTCTATGCTACGACGTCAACAGAAGCTTGTTGTTCTTCAGGAAAAAAAAGGAGCCTCCAACTGCACCAGACCATCAGATTCAATTATCAAACACAAAGCCCACAGCAGCACAAAACCCACAGTATTCAATGACAGACGGGAAATAAGAAATATGATTTCACAAAAAGAAAAGAGGAGATGAGGACAAAAGTATAAGACGGTGGAATAGGATCATGAGCTATTTTGATTTTAAAAAAATTAACCACTGATTGCCGTCTATCTATCTCGTCTATCCTATTTCTTCTTAGTGTAATTTGCAGCCGGGCCACATATCTGGAAGAATAAAAATAGGCTCTTACTCGTGGTTACAGATAAAACCCATTCCATCCTCCTGATGAACTCCGAGAGGCTTTGCATGTTAAAAATAGTTGGACTTGTAAACGACTTTCCTAGGAGATCACAGATTGGGGTTGAAAGGTCATGAATAAGTTGGAAGGTTATTTATGGCTGGTTCTTATGTCCCTCTTTATAAATCAGCCGAGGAGGAAAGAGGGATATAATGGGGGGGAAAAATACAGAATTTTAAAGGACAAACAGGATGAAGAGATGTTCCCGGAGAGGCACTTTTAAAACATAATTGTAATGTGGCTATTGTCTATCATCCAATTCTATTTCACTGCATCCTGAAGGACAAGGTGTGCACAAAGAGTTTGCACGCACACACAGCATAACTCAACATCAATACCGACGCTCTGAGTCACTAAAAATACTGACCACTTAAATTCTTTGTAATTCACAGGTCTTGCCAGCCTTTTCCCCCTGAAAGCGTCAAGTAAGGTCACACAGTCGTCCTAATTGGACTCATCAACACCCTCATCAGCGCCATAATCAACACACTGTTGCTGTGATTGGTCAAGGGCAATGTAAGCGGAGAGCTGAAGTATTGTTGGCCTACAAGGAGATCCGGCCGCTGATTGAATTCCTCTCAAATAATCGGCCTCCGAGTGGATCTCGGACGGTAAAACTAAACATTTAGCAGCTGAACTCCTGTACCTGATTCTTTATTGCGATGCTCCAGAGCATGTAAACATTCCCATCGGTTTGAGACTGACGTATTAACGACACTGATCCACAGCTATTTCACTCCCAACACAGATAAGGGACCCACCATTGCTTCCCACAAATGAAATCAGGAGCCATATCTCACACTGGTACATGACATGTTATGAAATATTGAGGCAGCCATGCAAGTTGGGTAGATGTTGTGCCGGCACTGTGTCTATGTGCGCGTGTGTGTGTGTGTGTGTGTAGGGAATGTGACAGCAGGGATCAGATAGCACTGAATGTTTCCCAGACTGGATTTAGAGTCTGTCTGATATAAGGAGGAATGGGGAGATTGTCTCAGATATTTATTGACTGCAGCGCTGTTGAAGGCAATGGCGGCACACACAACAGCACTGGAAACTTTTCTGCTTTCTGTTTCCACAACTCAAAACTCACGCTATATGGACTTCTCCCACACATACTTGATGAGACCGCAAACATTTCTAAAGATAGCGCTCGTGGGGTGGTCCACGGCACAGTACTCTTTGCAGCATCCAATCTCGCCGTACCTGTCCTGCCTTACAAAACATGCAAATTTTTTTTTTTCCCCCACTCCGCTCCGAGCTTGAAGTGAACACTCTCCTCAAGCCGGTCCCTTGAAGCCAGTGATTTGCAAGTTGTCAGGCGATAATTATGGATGTCAGCGCAACATATTATCAAGTCAACATCCACACTTTTTCAGTGGGTTCTGCAAAAGGGCATTTCGGAAGATAAGACCTCACAATTCTGTCACTAAAGATTAATCCATGCCACTCTGCCTCCTACTGAGCTCACTGGTGTGGGGGCAAGAGGAGGGAGTCTGCGCGCTTTGAGGAGAAATTTGGATAAAGAAAAAGGGATGACAGTACACAATCTGCACCAGTGACTTTGGTCTTGGCAATGGAAGGAAAAGGAGTGCAAGATGCAACACAGAAGACAGAGGAGGAAGAAGAGGTAGCAGGAGCAGCAGAGGTCCCATCAAAGTGTGTGTGTGTTGGTGGGGGGGGTGTTTTGGAGTGGGCCCCTATATTAATTTAGCAATAATAAAATGCTCTCTCTCCCTCTGGCACACATGCATACTCAGCTTTTTTTTTTTTTTCATAGCCTATTGTATCTGTACCCCACGGTTAATCTACATACTTTCGTATTCTGCAAATGTAAACTCAGCAGGAGCAATAATAGGCCTGTGTTAAAAGACAGATGCAGTTTGTCCACAGCAAACAAATACCATCCACCGCCGCGACTGAAAAGATTGTGGCTGGCAATATCTAAAAAAACACAAATTAATAATGTGCAAGACAGTACAATCAAGCTGCCAGATGATGAAACCGAGCCTATATCTGCAGCCACAGCAGGAACACATTCAACACCAGCAAATCACCAACAGACACAGCACCAAAACAAACAACAGGCAGCGCTAACACTCCCGATATAAACTTTGGCTTCGCGCAGCATTTTGGAGACGAAAACAAACCAGAGGCCCGTATCACGAAGCAAGCTCAGTGTTCCCTGGATTGCTCAGACCTATCCGGCTACACTGATCGAGATCATGGTGATCAGGGATAACCGGTATCACGACGCTGGTCATCCACTCGCTCACTCCATCCAGGTTTGTCTCATCAAGAGCCGTGAACGTGCACGTATAAGGGGCGGGTCCCGAGGCAGCAGACCAATCACAAACATGAGCGACAAGGAAAAACGTACAGTGTGTTTCACGGCGGAGGAGCAGCGTGTTATACTGGGAAAGTTTGAGGAGGAAAAACAACATTTAGCTGCCGCGAAGAGAAGGCAGAATGCTTGGCAACGAATTGCCGACTGCATAAATGTGTAAGTTATTATAGTCTGTTACACAGGCTATAATAAAATAAAGCGGACGCCAAAATTCAATCACGTCAGCGCATCAGGTTGATAGCCTGAATAAAATCAGATACTGAGCAGCGTTAGAACTTAGCAGGAACAAAAGGCAAATATAAAGGCCGACTCGCCCTCTTGAATGAAGGGTACAAATGATCCTTTTTCACATTTGCATCAGCGAGCTGTCAATCAGACCCATTCACTCACTCAGGAATAATTTTCTCCAAAAAACATTTAGAGCTAATTAATTGTGCCCTTTTAAATGTCCCTAAAATGTTGTGAAACACCTCTAAAACTACTTTTAATTATCAAATTTCCTTTAATGATCTCTCATTTCCGTTTTACTCTCATACAGATCTGTATAGCAGGCAGGTTTTAGCCAGGCTGAAACGCTGCTTCACATCAGTATTACATTTTTTCTCTCATACAGAGAGTCGTCGGCAAAATCTAACGGGTTTGATCGGTCCAGGAAAATCCTTTCATGCCGCAATGCTCTCCTCACTCTTTGGACTCGATGTTCAAGGGGATCCTCAGTGATTGGGCAGGCCGTGTTCTGGCAAACAGCTGATTGGCCAGGGGGCGGTGCTTTATGTAGGATTCAATCCTATCCTGAAAGCTAGCCTGCTCCGGGGCATGCTAGCTTTTGCCATCCCTCTTAATGCGAAATAGTGAAGCAGGAGAGTCTGGGTTTTAACTTTTTTTTTTTTTTAGCATGAATGAAACTTCTCTCGGCTTTGGCGCTGCTAACACGCATATTTCGTCTTCATTTTCCATTCATTAGGAAGCTGGTTTTCTCTGCATAAATAAAATAAAATGTCAGCTACATCATGATGCTCAGGAGAGGGGCGTGATTGACAGGTGACCACATGAGACAGGTGACATCATGAGTGACTGACAGGTGTGACGACATGAGACAAGGGGGAAAAATAACACACAACAGACAAAAATAACACATGTCCACGTGAATGCACTGAAATGAATTTACATGTCAAATTGAAATTAAAGAGGGGAAGAGTAATTCATATACCAGGTGCATCAGAGGCACCAGTGCCTCTCTGAATATTTTTCCCTCCTCCTTTATGGAAATGTGCATGCACATGCAGAAGCCCCCACACCCCACCCCATCCTCCCCTTTGACAAAGCAGAGTGCCTTGCAGACAGATCATAATTCTTAATCGGAAAGTATTGTTTTTATCATCTGATATCATGTACGAAGTATTTGTGTTTGGTTTTTGAAGGTATTGCTCGAAAAATGAAGCCCCCTTGCCTCTGCACCCGCTCTGCTCCAGTTGAGAAGAAAAAGAAATGCTGTGCTGGTAGTGGCCTACCGCTGGCATTGGTGGTGCACGGCTGGGTCATGCGCATGTGTTTTTGTGCACATCCCCTCATGTGTGCACTGCTTACTGTGGCGACGCTGCACGCCTATTGCCAGGGGTTTCTGTCATAAAAAGATTGTGTCTGCAGTCAGATTCAGGCAAAAGCCCGGAATGGACAAGCGGCCTGGAGAGAGAGTCTGATTGGCAACACTGGGCCAAACTCTTGGCAGACCTTTCTGAAGACCTTTCCCTGGCTCCCTCTTTGCACTCCCGCAGACAGGCAGAGGAGAAAGCCTCGGATTCCGCGGGGTAGTCATCCAATAATAAACATGATGGGACTGTGGAATACACTTAAGTAAAGGCGTCACATCACAATACATTTCCACATGCATGCTCGTGGGCCGCGAGGCTCTGCATAAACAGAGCCTCACGGGCATCCCTTTCCCGATGTTCCCTCCCTCTTGTTCATTTCTACATCTGTCCCCTTGTTTGCTGAGGAAATTGCCTCCAAGACTTCCGTGGCCTATATTGCCAACAAGGTAGGGGCACAAACACATATGGGGAACACAGACTGAGTAATGCACCAGCGCATTTGCATGGAGGCAAGTTCATTTTGTTTTTCCACCTCTCGTCACCCTCTGATTTCCTCCTCAGCCACTCCTATTACTACCACCAACAGGAAACCTGTTATACAGCCTGACAGTGGTGGGTGTTTGCCCGTGTGCCAGTGCTGTAAATGGTTAGAATACTAAATAGGTTTATATGCTGCTTCTATATGGGCTCTGCAGCAGAAACAGGGTTGAATTATACATGCATTTGGAGATCACTGTGAGTGTGTGCGCACAGAGACAGAAAAACAAAGAGCACTAGAGGTCGTGGGTTGGCTATGTAGAATCAGCTGTCAATTACTCTGCCCCCCAGTTCTCTCTGTGTCTCAGTTGCCCTCTGTCAGCTACACTTGTTGAATTTGGATGCATTATTGTTTGTTCCCTGCCGCCACCTCCCTCTCTTGGTCCCTTTGATTGCAATCTGCAGTCCTACTCTCCTGGCATTAAGTATGCAAGCCCTGCTGCATGTGGTGCATTGGCCGTCAGCAATCAGCAAATGCCACCGTCCCCGGCTTTTTCTTGCACACTGGGGCGAAAAAAAAAA
>OMLB01003647.1:13347-24822 GCA_900302555.1 Myripristis jacobus
GGGGGGGGGGGGCGGGCCACCAAAACTGCAGACAATACATGTGGGCTACTGCTGACAAAACATGTTGGTCTGCCACCTCTCCATCCCAACTAGCCCAAGAAAGTTGGAAGGGACACTTGACAGCTGGCTCTTGACCCCTATATAGCACCGACATTGTGGCCTGAACCATTGCCTGATTGCCTCTGTTCACCACCCCTTGAGACTGAGGCCTCCTTTTGGGGTTTGTGTCAGAATTTTGTCCAGCGGCACGAAAGCTCCTCCTCAACCCAAGCGGGGCCCCCACCCACATGCCTAGGCCATACAGACTGATGTGGCTTGTGAGGTGCTCTATACCCCTGTTTGACTGCTGGGGCTGACTTGTAGCAAGCCCCCTTAACAGTGTCTCTCATCATAATAGAGCGCTCAGCAGAGGCTGGGCATTTAGAGGTTTCAAGCACCGCTTCACAGCTTGATCTGTGACTGGAATTCTGATGACAGTAAGACAAGTGCTTATGTGAACATTTATGACCAGACCTATCTCCACAGCGTTCCTTCTCCCGACAGGTCATAAGCTATGCTGCAGGGATTATCCACATCCCCCTCAGATGAGCCATCCCCAAGCATGAGGAGCACTGCCAGTGCCCATCACAGGGGGGCTATTACTGTCTGACAAAACCAGTAGCACTGTGAAGCCATAATTCCCTCTACAAAGTGGAATAAGGCCACAACACAACACCACTGACTGCGAACAGCAGTACAGGGAGATCAAGCCCACACAAAGATGGACCAGACCCCTATGCACACATACCTGGCAGCTCCAACAACCCACCAGCTGCAAAGAGTGATCTAAGGTATAACAAGGGCTATGATTCTTACCAATATTTGCAATAAAAGTATATCTCACTCTTTCCCTCTCAGTAGTACACAGGAAGAATCCACTAAAGAAACACAAATTACCACTTACCAATTAACACTATGGAGCCAAAGCTAGCATGCAAGCAAACAAGATTCTGGATGATAAATAAAACAATGCAACTTGGGTTTTACAACCATGTAGCAATATAATGCACCAAAACCACCATTGCTCACATGGACACAAGGCACATGCACCACATGGGTGATGAACTGAAAGGTGGGTTAACAAGAATAAATACATTTCCTACCTGTACCTGGTCTCTGAGGCAAGATTGGCAACGAGGATGAGCCAGAAGTTATCTCCACTTTTATAGTGCATAAAGTTCCGCCTCTAGGTGCTTTGGGCACAGCTTTGTTTACATTAGGTCTTGAGATTAGGTGGAACAAAGGCAATTATTCTATTTAGACTATAGTGATAGAGTGAGGTAGAGACAGATCTCTAATACATTTTCTGGGTCATGGGTTGAAATATCCCCTGATTTATCTTAATCTAGATTTAAATGATCTGGTTGAATTTCAGGTTACTGTTAGAGGAGAATTTACATAACATCCATCTTCTGTTTGTCATCCAAGTCACTTTTTAGGCCATAATTGGCTCTTCATTATTAGGACCTTGTTCTGTTTTAATTAAATCTCTGTCTAGGAAACCACCCTAAAGGTTTTAAAGTAAAAATTACAAGTATTCAGTGTTCCCCCTAAAATTTTCATCTTGTCTGAGTTTTGGCAGCTCTTTAAGGGAAAGTGACCCATCAAACCCATTCAATGGTAGAAGAATCTCTGCGATACATTGCTGCCTCTAAACAGTTAATTTACCAGTAAGTGTGTATAGTAAAGAAAATCAATGTCCTGTCAAGTTTTCTGGAGTGTTAAGAGCTATAGTCAAGTAGGAACATACCAAGATATCAAAAGAGAACAACATGCTTGGTTGATATTTCATATTTATATCAAACGTCTGGTCGGCTGGTCTGAGATTTGACAAAGTTATAAGACAAGATCAGTGAAAGTTAAACTGACATTTATTCAAATCAAAATAGTCTTTTCAGACATGGCTTTCAGCACTCTGAGGGATTACACAATGAAATGCCACGGCGTGAGGAAAAATACCTCAAACTGTTGAACAGTTGCAGTTATGATTATACATAGGTACCAATGCACACACATCCTTAAATACACAAGGAAACATCTGTCTAGTGTATAAAGCTTTCAGGGACTACTTCTGCAGCTGCAGTTTTTGTATCTAAATGTTGGCACTCATCAATTATTTCAGCTCAATATTTACAGCACAACTAAACCCAAACAAATATTTAGAAAGTTGTAAAAAGTTGGCAGAACCCCAAGGTGCTGGGGTCGACATGATCAAATCAAGCTCTGCTTCAAGAAAGCATAAATTACACAGAAAATGACACCATGTGAAATCACAACATGACATTCAGAGTGGGAAGTCAAAAGCCTGAGATATTGGATTTCCACACAACATGCGCACAAACTTTGGTTGTTGACAAAATGCACCGGCAGATCAAGTTTCATCACATCGTCATCGACAGTAGAAAAGAAATTGTGGAGAAAAGGTTTTTTTTTTTGTTTTTTTTTTTTAAATAACCTGGATAGGTGTTTCCAAAAGCTAGTCAGTACAAAGGTAGAAATGTATCTACAGAAAACCATACTTAAAATGTGGTAAAAACTTCTTTTATGCATTCATAAGGCATAAGTGCTTGTCCAGGGTTGTAAATGTTGACATAAACACTGAGATGAAAAGTGCCTGTGAGTTTTAACACAGCAGGTTTTGCCATCAAAATGTCTATAATGTCATCATTACTTTTTGTTCAATTCAATACATCTACTGTACACACAGTATAGGAGAAGCAGGCAGTAAAACTGCATTTTTGAAACTAAGTGGTGGTTGTTGGATTAACTGTAAACTGTGAGCTTTGTGCTGGTTGCAACAAATATATCATTCAATTCAAAAACACTTGGTAACAAGCAGCTTTAGAGACTCAAGCTATGCAATATATCATTATCCAAGACTTGTCTCTCATCAATATTGACCATTACTCAAGTAACACTTCGTGCGTCTGTGATCAGATATAAAGAGAAAGCTGGCAGAGATTATACATACACGGAAAAAAAAAGCTTTCCCACAAAAATAAATCATGCAAAAATCATACCTGAAGAGCACCAAGGTCTCTTGTTATACATGAAAGTGAACAAAGGGTAATGTTGTTTCCCCAGCACAACATGTAGAAGCTATTTTTACCCCCGTGAGCAAAGACAAAACATCTACCCCCTTAGCTAAAACAACAAGCAACCTGACTGTGCATATAGAGATTTTACTATTCATGTCTCACTATTATGTCACTTTACACGAATCCTACAGGCTAATCCTTCAGGTAGTGATGTGTGCCCTTCAGACTTGTCTGGATCTCTAACGCTTGCCTTACCTCCGTACAAACTGTTCCTCATTAGCAATATAGAGTTGAAACAGGTTCCTAAAGTCAATTTCCCATTCATTTTCTCATTTTAAACAATGACAGTAGGGCCAACCTATGATCTGATGTCTGATTGTTAAATCGCTATATATGTTCCTGTAGAGACCGCCAGTCAATCTGACTTCTAATTCGTTTTGTTTTATTCCTGAGGTCCCTGTAAAATACTACATTATCCACAAGTTTTAGCATGATGCACCGATCAGACATCACTGTCACCTGCACCAATGCTGTGTGTGGTTGTCAACCACACCAAGTAATGTGGAGTAACTGGAGCTACTCCACATTTGCTGTAAGGAAAGAGAATCATTATCACTTGCAATGGTGTATGGGACCAGTAGGTCATTGCCTCTTACTATGTGCAGTCTTATAATCTTGTCTTTGTTTTTCCTATGCCATTTTTTAGGGGCCAATATTCCAAATTTTTTAGTCATTGGTATTGGAACTTAGAGATCCGAGTGGGCATGGTAAATATGGTTACAATTTTCATTTTCCTTTTTACTGGATTTCTATTTCATTTAGTTTTACAGAAAGACAAAACGCCAGTTTTTAGTGTGCTGCCTTTACTTACTTGCCTTTCTTTCAGTTTTACTGGATTTAAATGCTTTCAAAACCATTGAAACACAAATCTGATGATCTGTCCTTTAAATATATAATTTTAATAAGTATAAATATAGCTTCCTTGTCATTTTTTTTTTAAAATTTCAGGTGATTTTTTGGAACTAATTTTCTGTTGTAATTTTATTGTAATTTGTTGGCTTTTTTTTTTCAATGAACATAATGTTAATCAAATTAAATTTAAAAAGTATTAATTAAAGCGAGGTTTGTGCTGACATTTCTAGTACTTTTAATTTTGATTTTGATTAGCGCTGAATATCACTCATCACTGTCCTGGATTACTATCAGCCCTGAAAAAAAAAAAGGATATTGGTCGATCATACAGTACTTTTTTCCAAATCCAGTCTGATGAGCTCAAGAGGGGCTCATTCAAAGAACAAAAGTTGTTACACTGGTATTTTCTGAAATGCCCATAGAGAAAAATGAATGGGAAATTCACCTTTGAAGGGAAGCCAGAGAAAAAGGAGGCAGGCAGGTTTCTTAAAACCTGCTCTGTTGGCAAGACCAGGCGAAAACTGTTGGACATTACAGACTTTAAAGATGTTCCGTTAGAGACTGTACACCTATCTACAGCGTGCAGAGCCTCCACCTACAGGACCTGGTTGTGGTGGTTGGGTGGGTGGAAGGCATCAAGTCCTCCTCTCAGCTCATCTGTTCAAGGTAGGCAGACAGCAGAGGACTGGGAGGCATGAACTCCTCCTGTTTGTTCACTACTTCAGTTTGACGAGACCCATTACAGTCGGTGCCTGAGGGCCAAACAGACTATTATCACTCTCATGTAACTGTCATTTATCAGGATGGCTTTGCAACTCTAACCAGGCTGTGCAAATAGTTTTATTTAAACTGAAAACATTTTGCTCATAAATTAAACTCTCCAATGCATATTAGGTACCAGTATGGCTTTTTGAAGGTTGAAACCAATGCAGATTTTCAGGTTGAAGTCAACAAAAGCCAGTATGCAACATCTTTAAATTTCATTATTTTCATGCCAAAAAAATAAGTGTTCAGAGTTACCCCTGAGAATTGTCTTGGATGGAAAAAGATGGAAAACTAATGTTCTCATCAGTCGCTATGTGCTCCCCTAGGCTGCTAATCCAGAATAATGTATTTGTATCTCTCCATTCACTTCCAAATTGGGTGACAAAATAACACTTTAAGCACAGAACCAAATGCATACAAACTGGATTGTGCCAGTAAAATAGTAACAAGTCGTGGTACCAATTTTTTTAAGTAACTAAAATTTGTGAAAGTGTTATTATTTCCAGTGAAATCTGTGAAATGTCTATGATGTGGAGTTCCCTGCAGACACTACCTGCCAGATCTACTTTCCAATTCAAACATGGAAACAACAACACAAGATCCATTGAATTTCCTTTAAAAAAAAAAAAAAAAGTACTGGGACTTGTTGCTTTTTATACTGGCATTATCTGCTTTGCTGCTGTTGGTTTATGTGTTAACAGTATTATTTTAGGAGCTGCTTGGAGGAAATTAATATGGATTAGCAGTCCAGGGGGGGAGCACGGAGCAACTCATAAGGATTTTTCACAACCATGTAGACGCATAACACGACCAACCAACTAAATAAAAGTAATTTAGTAAGAAATCAAATGTCCTGTCTGGTTTTCCAGCCTGTTGTTCAGCAGCTGTGATCAGTGAGTATCTGCATTACATTAGAGGTGGATGGCACTGACTGGCTGACATCTGATTTTTAACAAAAGGCAATATTGCCCTGACATATGGACAAACAAATATATTTGTTGTTTAATATGCAGGAACGTATTCACACTCACTTGCAGAGACGAGGTCCATGTACTGGCAGATGGCGTGGAGCAGCAGCCTTTCAAAGCTGAACCACAAACAAAAACAACAGAGACATGACTTTAAACTCCAGTCACAGAAATCATCACCTGGATTTGAAACGAGAAAGTGTCGTATTACTTTTGCTGCAGCAATGACACAGTGTCCCCACAGGAATCAATCAAGTTTTATCTGATCACTGCCCCTTGTGTGATCTGTTCTTATTCACATCCTATTTTCATTTGCTGTATCCTATTGCCTGCGATGACCCGATTTCCCTGAAACAATCATTTAACTTTAATTTATTCTAGACAGGTTTTTCCAGGGAAAAACACAATTAGCACGTATCACTTGGAGCCTCACAACCACATCTCCTGCTAAGCCATATCTAGTTTGATATTTCTAATATATTGGGTTATGTGGTTTCACGTGAGAGGGGAAACTTGTCTAACACACTCACACACACAAAACAGGAAACACTGATTCACACAAGATTCACTCTTCTAGTAAAAAACATCTGACTCTCCACATGCATTTCCCCTCCTAACATTTTGCTCTTAGATGACTATTTTACTGTCACAAAAATATTTCAAGAGCTCAAAGACTTTTGCCTTCCTTGTCTTCATTTAATGATCAGGAAATTAAAGGTGATAGATACAAGATTCTGAGATTTTCTGAAAGTTTTACCCCCCATCTTGTGGGTCTGGGGAGAGCTGGATTGGTTTCCCCTCGTCAAGGAGTGTGCGAGGCTCGCATTGCACTTGTATGTGTGATTGTGGTGGAGATAAGTGAGACCAGACAGCTCATCATCAAGGGGTGAGTCTTTCCTGGTGAGTAATGAATTTACTGAGAAATTCTGCAACATTGGCGGTGCCCCTGTAGCTCACCTGCTAGAACATGTACCTTGTTCAATATGTTATCTTTCTCTAACAATATTTCCAATAGTAATTTATTTGTCAAACAGTGGTGATTTGTGACCTCCTACCACTGAAATAAAAAGAGAAGATGATGTATTTGTCCTTGAGAATTTGACACATTCACAAAGTATTATAGGGATCTAAAGGCGTATATAAAGTATTTTTTTATCAGATCAGAGTTCATTGAGTTATGTCCTAGACTATTCTGCACAATGTTTTGCTTTGCTCGTTAGCAAAAACTTCAAATGTATTTTATTTTTCACCACATAGATATGAAGACAAGGATTCCTTTGAAGTGGTGTGGGTGTGTATTTTCAATGCTGTAGTACTACTGGCTCAGTGCCTTATCAGTTGAAACGTTGTGGCTACTGGCAAAAATAAACAGAAGCCCCATTTCAGACCTCTCAAAACTGGCGGTCTCTACATGTCAAACATGAAACAGTCTTCAATATATTTTTATGGCAAAATAAATACCTGCACTTTATAGGAATTCACACAGATGTTTGTTTTTTTCATCGTCTTTTACATAAAAATCTTGCAGCTATCACCTTCAGGATATTTATTTTAGGCTTTTTAAAAAATCCCTTGGGGGTACGTGCTAACATGTAAAGGTGCATCTATTTAAGTGTATCATTCTAGAAAAGCTACATGAGATTTATACCTGCTGCTGAGGTTGGTGGTGTAAACTGAGTGAGGCTGAGCGTGGAAGAAGCTCAGAAGGCTTTCCTCAAGCACTTCCAGAGTCCCCTGTGAGGAGCCAAATGTTAAAAAGATGGATGAGACACAACAGCAGTAGGTGGCACGGAGGCCAAGCGGGAAGAGGAACAACAGCCATGCCAACTTGGTGTATTCCTTATACTACAAGAAAATTCAAGATTGTTTGGCATTACTCTTCATCAAGAAAACGCAGCATTTTAAAGACCTGTCACATTGCACTTGAGACTTGAATAGTATTATAATTTAATCTGTTTCCAAGACCTTTTAAATCCGGGTGTTTAGATAATATATTTTAAGATACTGTAGTTTTTTGCAGACACCCTGCAAATGCCTTGAATGTTAATGTGAAGCCATAATGAATTTACTTGACATTTTCACAGACTGGGATGTGTAGCCTCAAAGCAGGCACAGCAATGACTGACCATAGGGATTTGTTTCCGCTTCAGAGTGGCCCGCAGCCTTCGGTCAATTCTCTGGAAGCAGTCTTGAGAAGTGAAGGCAGGATTTACTGTGGACAGATGAGTGAGTCATTTGTGAACATCCAGCTTATAAAACAGGGACAACCTGAGATGTTGTGACTGTTGGACTCTCACCATTCCTGTGGTCTTTGAGGATCCGGTCGGTGCTTTTCTTCCTGGCCTCTTCCTCCAGCAGGGACAGCAGCTTTTCCTGCTCCTCGCCAGAGCGATTCATGAAGTCATTCCATGGCTGGAAGACAAAAACAATGACCAGTAGCACTTGGCAGAAATACGACTGCATGTTTCTTGCTGTGCTTACAGATTTGACATCATGTCCTCCATCACAGCTGCTATACAAACTTGCTGGTTACTGGCTTTAGCGGCGTTTCACAGCACTATAGGAACTGACATAATGAAGAAGAACTTTCAAATAAAGACTTTGCCGTTAAAGTTCTTTTTCACAGCACCAGAACATCATGTTTAGGCCTACATGTTCTTTTGTGACAGCATGTTTCGAGCTCACCTCCACATAGTTTCCATTGGTACAGGCCTCAGTGAAAATGGACGGGATGGCTGGGTTACTGCAAACTTCCAGGTCATCTTTGGAGCACTCGTCTCGCTCAAGAAGATTGGCGAGGAAGCGCGCTGTTTTGGTGAGGAAGGAAGAGAGAGAGGGACAAGAGTGTCAAATCCTGCCAGTAAATATAGACCAACAGTTTCATCAATTTATGGCTATATCTTTTACTATTAAAGCTGTGTGAAGTCAACAGGTGTAAACAAGATGGTGGACACACATACACACACACTTTTGTGGTAATTTTGTTGCTACGTGACAACTGGTCAGGTGAAAATGAGAGGAAAGCTTACTGTTCTCCTGCCGGCGGAGACTCTTTTTGCCTTTGGCTCGGGGTGTGAGGTCAGAGTTGCGGATGGCTTGGTTGATGAAGAACTGCTTCTTCTTGGTGGGAGACACTCGCTTGGCGGGGGAGCTAGGGAGGGAGGTGCATTTACGCTCCTCTATCAGGCTGGGAAAACAGGGCACATGACAATTTATCACATGAACAGTTGTGCTTCCTCAATCTGTGATGTTCAACACACCCCACAAGTTTAATCTCTGGTCAAGTGTCATGATTTTGTTGTACCTGCTTACATGTACTTCAAACAGTATTTAACTACATGTCCCAGAATGCCTTTTCAACATCCACCACAGAGGGGGTGTGAACTTGCTGCGTTCAAACAAAAGTGGGTGCATGGGTGTAGAAATAACATCAAAGTGTGATCATCCAGTTTGGGGATTTCTGTGTCATTTGAGTGTTTTTCTAGTCATGAAAAAGGGAGAGCCACACTCTCACTCAAAGCTCAGCGTCCTGTGGTTGCATTGCATTATGATCTACTTCCTGATTCTGTGATGGAGAAATGGGTCTCTGTCCTCTTGCAAGATGGATTTCTCCCTGTATGATTGTTTAACAACAGTGCAAATTGGCAGCTCTAGAAAGAAGCCCTTGCTCTTTGATTGTGACACCAAAACCTGACATTTACCATTTATGTTTTCTTGCACTGAAACATTTCTGCTGTCAAACTCCACTGCACAGGCAGCTGCAGAGAATGCCTGGACGTTACATCACATTATCTACAAAGTGCCAGTCATCCACAGCAAGAAGAACCCAAACTACCAATAAACCCAGAAGTGCATCACCAATGGCTGTTTTTATGAAGTGTTTTTCTCTATCACTACATGCAACCATTGATAAGGAAGCTGCAAGTCAGAGCCAAACCACCAGTAAATATTCCTGTTACACACCAACACCACTAGACAACACAATAAACACCACACACTGTTTTACACAGAGCTGACTCTCAGTGTGGGCTAGCTCTGCAGCACTTGCAAAAGGCACATGAGAGCGTCCAGGCTGCAGATGTGCCATCCGAGGAGCTTTAATATCTGCCTCAGAAGTGGGTTAGTGGGTTTCATATTAAGTCCCGCCCCAGCCCCATTCCCTGCCTGTGAGTGGCCAGCCAGCTTGCTCTGCCGATGCCATTTTTAGCCTCTGGCAGGAATACAGCTGGCTTGTTACGGGCTAGGTTTTGTAAGCTGGGTCTTGTGTGAGTCGGAACAATATTCGACACATTTCCCCCTCTAACATCAACATATATGCACCATGGCAGCTATGGAGTCGCCACAGAGGACGTTCAGAATTGCATGTATTTTCAGACAGAGTCTCACACATACTAACGTTACATTCCCCCACTGCTGCAACTTCATCCAACCCTTTCACACTGTCAAAAGACACAGTGGTATATTTTCCGGATAATATGGATTGCTGGAAATGATTAGCTATCTAGACTCAGTTAATGCTCATCGTAAATTAACCAGCTAAAATGTGGACAGGTACGACCAGTACAAAACAATGCAGTTAGCAGACTGGCTAGCTGGCAGCTACGAGGCTACGAAGGGCATAGGGCTAATACTGCCTTAACAAGTATCGCTAACCAATTAGCACCGGCGAGTTAACGCTAACCACGTAATTATTTCTTAGCGAGGTAACTAGCTAGCTTTTCGACTCAGCTAACGCTACTTCAAGTCGAAAGTCAAGCCGTAACACTAACGCTAGCTAATTAAATCGAGTTGCTGGCCAACGTCAGCGTTATGTGTCTGCAGATTTGTAATTTTAACTCACATATAATCCTGTTCTTCATTGTTGCTATTTGTCAAAACAACCATTTTACGCGAGCGAGTCAACTGCAAAGAGCCCACTTTTCAGGTCTTTTGGAAACGTGCAGAAAAACCGTGTCGCCGCGACCAAAACAAAAGTTAAATCAGTGTATTTGTAGCTTAGCTGGGCTCTAGCTAGCTTCGTGCTAGCTTGGAAGTGGGCGGAACCAAGGCAACCAAACAAAACCCCTCCTGTGGCTCCAGACCGAGGCTCGCTCTCACTCACAGAGAGGGGTGGAAGCAAGAGCTCTCACTCTGCCTATGTTTCCAGGTGACTGACGACAGCCTGGCCTCACACTCATGGCACGTGCTGACAAAGAATTTGCAAAACAAATGATAAAACAATGAGATCTTTTGTCTTATAAACAAGTGGGAAAACTAGTGTTTCTTGTTCTACATTTTGGTCTGCTGAGTTTAAAGGGTTTTCACAGAAATGACCACTGAGTTATAGTGGTTTGTTTATTTACTTTTTTATTTTTTTCTCACCCTGTCTGTTTTCTCTTTTATTATTTAATTTATGTCTATTTGCACTGTTTAATTTTCTATTTGTTTACTTGTGTAGTTGCACTGTTTGCTTGTCTGCTTGTTTATCTGATTGCCCTTTTTCTGTTTTCTCTTTTGTTATTTAATTTATGTAAATTAAGAGAGAGCAAAGCAAATTCCTTGTATGTGAATGCATACTTGGCCAATGAAGCTGATTCTGATTCTGAGACACCATGTTTTTTCACATAATTCTTTTCTTTCTTTCTTTCTTTCTTTCTTTTTTTTTTTTTTTTTTTTACTTTTGAGCAAGAGTTATGTCCTTTGAGGTCCCCTGACAACATCAGAAATCTTTGAGGAATCATCAGGAAAATAGGATCCTTCTGCCTTCATTGAGG